>JAODAL010034545.1:0-44109 GCA_025379985.1 Phyllomedusa bahiana
TAAAAGGATAATAATGTATGTACAGTGATGCACAGCAGAAAGTGAGTGATCTGGAGTAAAAAAACAGTGTAACTCGGTCAGTACAGGAAAAGTAATGTATGTACAGTGACTGCACCAGCAGAAAAGTGAGTGCAGCTCTGGAGGATAATACAGGATGTAACTCAGGATCAGTACAGGATAAGTAATGTATGTACACAGTGACTGCACCAGCAGAATAATGAGTGCAGCTCTGGAGTATAATACAGGATGTAACTCAGGATCAGTACAGGATAAGTAATGTATGTACAGTGACTGCACCAGCAGAATAGTGAGCGCAGCTCTGGAGGATAATACAGGATGTAACTCAGGATCAGTACAGGATAAGTAATGTATGTACAGTGACTGCACCAGCAAAATAGTGAGTGCAGCCTGGAGGATAATACAGGATGTAACTCGATCAGTTCAGGATAAGTAATGTATGTACAGTGACTGCACCAGCAGAATAGTGAGTGCAGCTCTGGAGGATAATACAATATGTAATTTAGGAGCAGCATAGTGATTGTGTTGGTGATGTATATATGCACACTGTGTAGGTTTTGAAGCTGACAGTGTGTCACATATAAAGCCATGTACATGAGCCATTGATTTTTGGGGGAGCCTTCCTCCGGTTGCTGGTGTGGGCGCCTCTGGTGACCTCCTGGTGTGATACCTGGGTCTGTATTTCTTCCCTAATGACAGCAGGTATCGGCCTCCTTACACATTAACCTTCTTTATAGGTCTTTGCGAGCAGCGATGCTTTCACCTGCTGCATGCCGGGCGAGCTCTGTGCCATGTGCAGCCCTCGCCCACAGGGAGATTACAGTTAATGCCCACCGCTAAAAGCCTAATGGTCGGAGGACGCAGCGGCAGCCGCAATGTATATAGAAGCCTATTACCTCGCGGCAGCAAACAAGCAACACTCAGCAAAGCCACACAAACAGCAGAGAGCGACAGCGGCCGGCGGGCACCCTGACCCGGCCGCGCCATCTTATCATAACGGCAAGAATGGGCCAGGACCTCCCAGTGACCCTGTCGCCCCCTCCGGCCCGGTCGCCCCCTCTGCCCCTGTCAGCCCATTCTGCCCCTGTCAGCCCATTCTGCCCCTGTCAACCCCTCTGCCCCTGTCGCCCCCTCGGCCCCTGTCGCCCCCCTCTGCCCTGTCGCCCCTCTGCCCCTGTCAGCCCCTCTGCCCTGACAGCCCATTCGCCCCTGTCAGCCCATTCTGCCCCTGTCGCCCCCCTCCCCCCTGTCCCCCCCCCCTCCGCCCCTGTCAGCCCCCTCCGGCCCTGTCAGCCCCCTCCGGCCCTGTCAGCCCCCTCTGCCCCTGTCAGCCCCCTCTGCCCCTGTCAGCCCCCTCCGGCCCTGTCGCCCCCTCCGGCCCTGTCGCCCCCTCCGGCCCTGTCGCCCCCCTCTGGCCCTGTCGCCCCCTCTGGCCCTGTCGACCCCCTCTGGCCCTGTCAACCCACTCCGCCCCCGTCGCCCCCTCCGCCCCTGTCGCCCCCTCGGCCCTGTCGCCCCCTCTGCCCCTGTCATCCCCTCCGCCCCTGTCGCCCCCTCTTCCACCGTCGCCCCCTCCTCCCCTCAGTACCTTACCTCCCTAGTTGGACCTTCATGACCTAGGTTTACTTGCTATGTAGTGATAGAAGTCCGCCCCGGGCAATGTGCATCCAAAGATTCAGCGCGAACCTCCCCCCGCCGGCGGCTCTTACCGGCTTCAGCTCCAGCTTGTAGTGCAGGACGGGGTCCACCGCGCCGGGCTCTTTCTGCGTCCATTGAATGAGATAGGAGTAATTCTTGAACTGTTTGTAGCTCTCGATGGGGGTCGGGGTGTCAAAGTAGAACTCGGGGTTGTAAGCTTTGCCTGGAGGATTAATGAAATTTAAATCATAACCTGCACTCGACCTTCAGAGGAAACCCAATGTGACCTGTGGTGAATGCAGAGGGGGGTCCGACCGCAAGGACTCGCGAATGGCGATGAGGAACCATTATACTGTCCACCCCTAATAAACTGTTCTAGCTCCACACCCAATGGATGAATTATAACTATGAAGCATTGATGTAAAAAGTTATATCATAGACAGCAGTGCAGCCGGTGTCACTTCTAGTGTGTCTGCCCCCCCCAAAAACATCATGCAGCCCGTGGGCACTTTTAGTTGTTCCCCGCCTCTCATAACACAAATGCAGCCTGTGGGCACTTCTAGCTGTCTGCCCCTCATAGACAGCAAGGGACCTTGTCAAATAAAAATTTTGTCCCGCCTCTCCTAGACAGCATGCAAGGGGGGTCCCCTTTTTAGTTAGTCCCCCTTTCATAACAGCATGCAGCCTGTGTCACTACTAGTGTGTCTGCCTCTTTATAACAAACAGTGCAAACCTTGTTTTCAAATAGTTTTAACTGCCCCCATAGACAGCCCTGCAGCCTGTGGCAAATTTTAGTGTGTCTGGGCCCCTCATAGACACAGGGCAGCCTTTTTCACTACAAAAATGGCTGCCTCTTTATAAAAAAGCATGCAGCCTTGTCATACAATGGTCGCCTCTCATAAAAAGGGATGCAGCCTGTGTCACTACTAGTGTGTCTGCCTCCCCCCCCCATAAAAGCATGCAGCCTGTGATACTACTGGTTTTTTTGCCCCTCATAGACAGCATGCAGCCCCGTGGGCAAATTCTAGTGTGTCTTTCCCCCTCATTGACAGCATGGCAGCCTGTGTCCCCTACTAGGTGTCGCCCCTCAAAGACAACAGTGCAGCCTTTGTCACTTCAGTGTGGGCTGCCCTCATAGAAACAGTTTCAGCCTGTTTTCACTACTATGGGGCCCGCCCCCCTCAAAAAACCCGCAGTGTAGCCCCGTGCCAATTTTTTGTGTTTCCGGGGGCTGATAGAAAAGCCGTGCAGCCTGGGGCATGTCAGTTTTTCTGCCCCCCCCTAGACCCGCAGTGCAGCCTTTTGGCACTGTCAAATGTTTCGCCTCTAACAACAGGTGCAAAACCCCGAGGGCAAATATTAGTGGGGTCTGGGCCCCTCAAAAGACAGCAGGCAACCTGTGTCACAAATAGTGTGTCCCGCCTCTCATAGACAGCAGTGCAACCCCGTGTCCCCTTCTATGTGTCCTGCCTCCATAGACAGCATGCAGCCTGGTCGCTACTAAATTTTGGGCTGGCCCCTCATAGACAGCAGTTTCAGCCTGTGTCACTACAATTTGTCTGCCCCCTCAAAAAAAGCAGTGCAAGCCTGTGTCACTACTAGTGGGGTCTGCCTCTCCCTAACAACAGTGCGCCTTTTTTCACTTCTAGTGTGTCCCGCCTCTCATTTGACACAGGTGCAGCCCGTTTCCTACTAAAATGTGTCGCCTTTTCCCTAACAGCAGTGAAGCCTTTTTTCACTACTAGGGGTCTGCCTCCTTTGACACCCGTGGGAGCCCAGGGCATTTTTTAGGGGTTTCTGCCTCTCATTGACAGCAGTGCACCTGTTCACTTTTAGTTGTCTGCCTCTCAAAAACCCGAGGGCAGCCTGTGTCAAAAACTAGTGTTCTCCTCTCAAAGAACCCGCAGTGCAAACCCCGTTCACTTCAATGTGCTGCCTCTCATAGACAGCAGTGGGAGGCCCCGTGTCACCTTTCTAGTGTGTCTGCCCTCATAGCCCGCAGTGCAGCCAAAGTCAAATTTAGTGTGTCCCGCCTCTATAGACCCCATGCAGCCTGTGTCACTACAGTGTCGGGCCCCTTTATAGAAAAAGCATGTAGCCCGGTTTTAATTGTAGAGTTTTTTGCCCCTGAAAAGGGCAGCAGGCAGCCTGTGTCCCCAAAAAAGTGTGTCTGCCCTCATAGACAGCAGGCCCGCCCGTGGCACTTCATTTTGTCTGCCTCTCATAGACACATTTCCCGCCTGTGAACTACTAGTGTTCTGCCTCTCATAGACAACAGTCGCCTGTGTCACTTCCAGTGGGGTCTGCCTCTCATAGACACAGTGGCCCCCTGTGGTCACCCATTGTGTTGTCTTTCCTCCATAACACATGCAGCCGTGTCACTACTAGTGTGTCCCGCCTCTCGGGAAAACAGCATGCAGCTTTTCACTACAAGTGGCGCCTCTCTAGACAGCAATTTCAGGGCCTTGGGCACTACAAGTTTGGGCTGGGCCCCTCAAGACACAGTGCAGCCTGTGTCCACGTCCCTGGCTTTTTTCCGCCCCTAACAACAGCATTTCAGCCTTGGTCCCCTGTTTTTTGGGTTTTTTAACCCCCCCAAAAAGGGCACAGTGCAAACCTTTGGTCACATTATGTTTCTGCCCTCATAGAAAAAGCAATTTCAGCTGTCAATTGTAGGGTTTTTTTTTCCTTTTCCTGACAGCCCGTGCAAACCCCGTGGTCACTGTCAGTGTTTTTTTGCCCCCCATAACACATGCAGCCTTGGTCCCCCGGGCAGTGTTTCTGCCTCCCCTAACACAGTGCAGCCTGTTTCACTGTCAGTGTTTTTTTTTTGCCCCCCAATTTAAAAAGCAGTGCACCTGTTGGGCACAAAAAAGTGTTTTTCCCTCTTCATTTGGGCACATGAAGGGCCCGTGTCACTACTAGTTTTCCCCGCCCCCATAGACAGAATTTTTAAACCCGTTTTCCTACTAAATTTTGTCCCGCCCCCTCATAGACACAGTGCAACCTGTGGGGCCAAAACTATGTTCTGCCCCCCATAGACAGTATGCACCTTTTCACTACTAGTGTTCCCGTCTGCAAGACACATTTCGGGCCTTTTTCACTCCCTTTGTGTGTTGCCTCCATGACACAGTGGAACCTTGTCACAAAAATGTGTCTGCCCCCTCACAAGACAGCATTGGGAGGCCCCCGTGTCCCCCTACTAGTGTTCTGCCCTCGTAGACACATGCAGCCTGGTCCCCAAAAATTTTGTCCTGCCTCCGGTACCCCAGTGCAGCCTGTGGGCACTACAAGTGTTGGGCCGCCCCCTCAAAGACACAGTCAAACCCGTGTCACTGTCCCGGGGTTTCCTGCCTCTAACAGACACATGCACCTGTGGTCCCTTTCTGTGTTTCAACCCCCCAAAAGACCCGCCCTTTCAGCCTGTGTTTACTATTAGTTGGGCCCGCCTCTCATAGACAGCAATGCATTTTGGGGTTTAATTGTAAATGTTTCTTTGGGCCTTTCCCCCGGACACATGCAGCCTGTGTCACTGCAGTGTTTCTGCCCCCCAAGACACATTCAGCCTGTGGCCCCTGTCAGTGTTTCTTGGGTCCCATAGACATCATGCCCGCCCCGTGGGCCCTGTCGTGTTTCTGCCCCCAATAGACAGCGTCAGCCTTGGTCACTATTTGTGGTTCCCGCCCCTCATAACAGATGCCCGCCTGGGGTCACAAATAGTGGTCTGCCTCTCATAAAACAAATGCAACCTTTTGTCAAATACTATTTGTCTGCCTCTCATAGACAGCATGCACCCCGTGTCCTACTAGTTTTTCCCGCCTCTCATAACAGTAGTGCACCTGTGTCAACTTTTTAAATGTGTTTTGTCTGCAAAGACACAGGCAGCCTGTGTCCCCTCTTTGTGTGTCTTTCCTCTCATAGAAAAAGGGGATGCAGCCCTTTTTCACTACTATGTGTCCCGGGGCCCCTCACAGACAACATTCAGCCTGTGTCACTACTTTTTTGCTGCCTCTCATAAAACAGCAGTTTCAGCCTTTGTCCCCTACAGGTGTCTTTCCCTCAAAGACAGGGAATTTCAGGCCCCGTGGGCACTTTCAAGGGTTTTTGCCCCCCTAGACACAGGGGGCAGCCTTGGGCACTTTTTAATGTGTCGCCCTCATAACCGCAGGGAGCCTGTTTCACGGGCATTTTTTCAAAATCCCATAGACAGCAGTGCCGCCTGTGTCACTACTAGTGTGTCTGCCTCTCATAGACAAGCAGTGCCCCCTGGTTTTTTAGTGTTTTTTCCCGCCTCTCAAAACAGCAGTGCAAAACCCCTTTTTCAAATACAAGTGTCCCCCTCCATAGACCGTATTTCAGCCTTGCCCTACTGTGTTCGGCCTCCGTAACAAACATGCAGGGGCCTTTTTCAAATTAAAAATTGGGGTCTGCCCTCTTTGACACAGTGCCCCTGTGTCCAAATACAAGTTTGTCTTCCTCTCATAGACAGCCAGCAGGGTGTGTCCCCTGTCAGTTTTTTTTGCCTTTTAACAGACCCCATTGGGAGCCCGTGGGCACTTTTCCGGGGGTTTTCCCAAACCCCCCAATTTAAAAGCATGGGGACCTGGGTCACTATTTGTGGGGTCGCCCCCTCAAGACCGCAAAAGCATCTGTTCAATTGTAGTGTTTCGGGCCTTTTTCACGGACAGGGATGCACCGGGTCACTGTCAGTGTTTCTGGGCCCCCCATAAAAGCATGCAGCCTGTGGGCACTTCAGGGGTTCTGCCTCCCATAACACAGTGCAGCCGTGGGGTCATGTTTATGTTTTGCCCCCCAAAAACAGCATGCACCTGGGTCCACTATTAGTGGTTCCCCCCCCTCTCATAGAAAAGCAGTGCACCTGTTCACTACAAATGTGTCCCCCTCTCATAGAAAAGAATGCAACCTTGGGCACACTAGTGTTTCTTTCCCCTCATAGACACAGTGCACCTTTGGGCACAAAAGTGTTCCGCCTCTCATAGCAGTATGCAAACCTGTTATAAATAAATTTTTCTTCTGTCATAAAACAGCATGCACCTTTTCACTCTTAGTTGGGCCCCTCTCATAACACCCTGCACCCCGTTCACTACTATGTGTCTGCCTCCACAAAGCAAAAGCACCTGTGGGCACTACTATGTGTCTGCCTCTCAAGACCCCATGCAGCCTGGGGTTTAAATACTTTGTGTGTCCCGCCCCCTCAAGACAGCATTTCAGCTGTGTCAAATGTCAGTGTTTTCTGCCTCCCATAACAGCAGGGAGCCTGTGTCACTTCTAGGTGTCCCGCCCCATAGCAGCAGTGCAGCCTGTTTCACTGTCCCGTGTTTCTACCTCCCAAAGACAGCAGTCCGCCTGTGCCCAAATAGTGTGTCTGCCTCTCATTTGACAGCATGCACCGTGTCACTTTTAGTGTTCTGCCTCTCATAGACCCGCATGCAAACCCCTTTTCACACAAGTGTTCTGGGCCCCCATAAAAACAGTAGTGCAGCCTGTGTCACTACTATTTGTCCTTCCCTTTTCATAGACATATGCAAAACCCGTGTCACTTTTTTTTTTTTTTCCCAGTGTGTCTGCCTCTCATAACAGTATCGGGCCCGTTCACTACTAAGGGGTCGGGCCCGCCAAGAAAAGCAGTGCAGCCCCGTGTCCATCTTAGTGTGTCGCCCTCATAACAGTAGTGCAGCCGTGTCAAATACTAATGTGTCCCGTCTGCCATAGACAGCAGTGCAGCCCATGTCCACAAATAATGTTCCCGTCCTGCCAAACAGCCTGCAGCCTGTGTCACTACTTTTGTTTCTGTCTGCCAAAAGACAAACAGGCAGCTTTGTCCCCTACCATGTTCTGTCTGCCAAAAACAGCAGTTTCAGCCTTTCACACTATGTGCCTGTCTGAAGACAGCATGCCCCCGCCTATGTCACTACTAATGTGTCTGTCTGCCAAGACACAGTGCAGCCTTGTCACTAAAAATTTTGGGCCCCCCTCTCATCGACACCCGTGCAGCCCTTTTTCCCACTAGTGTGTTCCCGCCTCTTTAAAACAGCAGTGCAGCCTGGAAGTTTGAGTAAATAATCAGCCACCGAAAATTATTCACATATACTCTCTTCTTGTCCCCACAAACTCCACAAGGTTCTCCACATTTTCCCCATTTTAAACCCCCGGGGCCCCGCTTCCCGCCCCGCCCACCCCCCCGCCGCCCCCGCACCGCCCCCGCACCTGCCCCCTGGGCCCCCGCTTGGGCCCAAACTCCGCCCCTCCCCTCCCCCCCCGCTCCGCCCCGGCCCCCCCCCTGCTCCTCCCCCTCCACCCCTGCCGCCCCGCACCGCCCATGCCACCGCGCCCCTGCCCGGGCCCCCCCCGCTGCCCCCCGCCGCCCCTCCCCTCCGCCCCCCCCCGCTCCGCCCTGCTCTGCCCCCGCCGCCCCGCCCCCCCCCGTCCCGCCTCGCCACCCTGCCCTCCCGCTCCCCCTCTCCGGGCCCCACCCCCCCCGCCCTGCCCCCCGCCCCCCCTCCCCCCCGCCCCGCCCCGCTCCCCGCCCCCTGCGCCCTGCTCCGCCCCCCCCGCCCCCTCCGCCCCTGCAGCCCGCCCCGCTCCTCCCGCCCACCCCTGCCGCCCCGCTCCGCCCCTGCCGCCCCTGTCACCCCCAAACCAGTCACCTGAAAGACACAGGAGTCGGAGCCCACGTCGTTGGAGAGGGCACTCATGGCGCCGCCCTCCCCCCCGGTGCGTTGATCCTTTTTAGAACTCCTGCTGCTCGAGGGGGGGGCCTCACAGTTCCGGGTTAAACCCCCCAAAACCCCCAGTGGCCACCTTGACCGTACTCCCCTTCAGCATTTACACCTCAGGGGGATTTCTCCCCTCATAGGTAAAACCGATGTCCTGGGAAATTTTGGGTCCCGACTGGTCAACGCGGGAAGGGGAAAAAATGTTATAAAGGGGTTCCCCCCCCCGCCCCCTGTACTACATCACTGGAGGGGGGTTTACAAAACCCCCCCCTTTACTGACACACGAGAGGTTGGGGCACAGCCCGCCCCCCGTACTGCATCACTGAGAGTTTCACCCCCCCCCCTGTACTAAACATCACTGAGAGGGGGTCACACCCCGCCCCTTTACGAACCCCTGAAGGTGGCACAGCCCCCCCCCCTCACTGACTCACTAGAATTGCACAGCCCCGCCCCCATACTGACTCACTGGAATGGTCACATCCCGCCCCCCCACTGACATCACTGAGAGGTTTGGGCACAGCCCCCCCCCCTGTACTGACATCCTGAAGGAGTCCAGCCCCGCCCTTACTGAGAGGGGATCACAGCCCCGCCCCCTGCACTGAGAGGTGGGCACAGCCCCCGCCCCTGTACTGACATCACTGAGAGGTGGGCACAAACCCCCCCCCCTGCACGAGAGGTGGTCCTACCCCTTCCCCGTGTACTGACCACTGAGAGGTGGTCACAGCCCCGCCCCCTGCACGAGATGGGCCCAGCCCCCCCCCGTGTCTGACACACTGGAGGTGGGCACAGCCCCGAACCCTGCACTGACATCACTGAAGGGTTTGTCACAGCCCCACCGCCTGTACTGACATCACTGAGAGGTGTCACAGCCCCGCCCCCTCACTGACATCACTGAAGGTTGTCACACCCCGGCCCCTGCACTGAAAATCACTGAGAAGTTGTCACAGCCCCGCCCCCTGCACTGACACACGGAGAGGTGGTCAAAAGCCCCGCCCCTGTGCTGACATCACTGAGGTCACAGCCCCGCCCCCTGTACTGTCATCACTGAGAGGAGGCCCAAAGCCCCCCCCCTGCACTACAATCACTGAAGAGTGGTCACAGCCCCCCCCCCTGCACGACATCACTGAGAGTTGTCACGCCCCGCCCCCTGTAACTGACATCACTGAGAGGTGTCACAGCCCGACCCCTTTCACTGACATCACTTATAGGTGGTCACAGCCCCTCCCCCTCACTGACATCACTGAGAGGTGGTCCCCCAGCCCCGCCCCCTGCCCTGACATCACTGAAGGTGGTCACAAGCCCCGCCCCTGTACTGACATCACTGAGAGTGGTCACAGCCCCGCCCCCTGCCCTGACATCACTGAGAGGTGGTAAACAGCCCCCGCCCCCTCCCTGACATCACTGAGAGGTGGTCACAGCCCCGCCCCCTGCCCTGACATCACCGAGAGGTGGTCACAGCCCCGCCCCCTGCCCGGACATCACGGAGAGGGGGTCACAGCCCCGCCCCCGGACTGTCATCTCTGAGAGGTGGTCACAGCCCCGCCCCCTGCACTGACATCACTGAGAGGTGTCACAGCCCCGCCCCCTGTACTGACATCACTGAGAGGTGGTCACAGCCCCGCCCTCTGTACTGACATCACTGAGAGGTGTCACAGCCCCGCCCCCTGATTTCAGTCTCTATCTTCTCCGTCCCCTGATGCTTGGTGTCTGGAGTCTCCTTGGCTTCTCTCCTGTGAGATGGTTGATGATTCGGACACCTCGCTCTGACTCCTGTCACCGTGTCTGCCCCTGTGATAATCCCCTCCAGGAGAGACACCTCCGGGCAGCCGGCCCCGCCCCTCCGGGAGGACAGGGAGGAGATGAGCCGCAGTCACTACAGGTTGTTTTTTCTATTGTTGTCTATGGGGCTGTCTGAACGATCGCATTGCTATACAGTGGAGAAATAGCTATAGTGTTTCTCCCCCACATATAAAGCACTGCAGCCTATAGTCCCCCACATATAAAGCACTGCACCCTATAGTCCCCCACATATAAAGCACTGCAGCCTATAGTCCCCCACATATAAAGCACTGCAGCCTATAGTCCCCCACATATAAAGCACTGCACCCTATAGTCCCCCACATATAAAGCACTGCATCCTATAGTCCCCCACATATAAAGCACTGCAGCCTATAGTCCCCCACATATAAAGCACTGCATCCTATAGTCCCCCACATATAAGGCACCTTTCACCTAAACCCCACTTTTAAAACCCTGCACCCTATGCCCCCCCCCATAAAAAGCCGCACCTATATCCCCCAATATAAAGCCGCAGCCTATGTCCCCCACATATAAAACACGCAACCCCATGTAACCCCCACTTTTAAAACCTTCATCCTATGTCCCCCACAAAAAAAGCACGAACCTAGTCCCCAAATAAAAAGCAAATGCACCTATAGTCCCCCACAATATAAAGCACTGCACCCCTTTTATCCCCCCCCAAAATAAAAAAACTGCACCCAAAAAGTCCCCCCAAAAAACCCACATATAAAACCTAAAGCCAATAATCCCCCCACAAATTTAAACACTGCATCCTATAGTCCCCCACATATAAAGCACTGCAGCCCCTATCCCCCACTATAAAGCCTGCACCCTATAGTCCCCACAATAAAAAACACTGCACTTTAGTCCCCCCCACATAAAACATGCACCCCAAATCCCCCCCATATAAAGCACGCACCCTAAACCCCCCCCAAAAAAAGCACTGCAGCCATGGGCCCTATAAAAAAAGCCCTGCAGCCCATAGTCCCCCCCCCATAAAAAAGCACTGCAGCCTAATTTCCCCCCATATAAAGCACTCATCCTAAGTCCCCCACATATAAAGCACTGCAGCCTATAGCCCCCCACATATAAAGCACTGCAGCCTATGGTCCCCATATAAAAAGCACTGCAGCCTATAGTCCCCCACATATAAAGCACTGCAGCCTATAGTCCCCGACATATAAAGCACTGCATCCTATAGTCCCCCACATATAAAGCACTGCAGCCTATAGTCCCCCCCCAATAAAGACTCATCCAAGTCCCCCCTTATAAAGCACTGCACCTATAGTCCCCCCCAATAAAAGCACTCAGCCTATAGTCCCCCACAAAAAAGCACTGCACCTATAGTCCCCCCCCATAAAAGCACTGCACCCTAATCCCCCACAAAAAAAGCACGCACCCTAAGTCCCCCCCCATATAAACACTGCCCCTATTGTCCCCCCAAAATAAAGCACTGCATTTTTATAGTCCCCCACATTAAAGCACTGCACCCTTTGTCCCCCCCCAAAATAAAGCCTCATTTCCATAACCCCCATAAAAGCACTGCATCCCATATCCCCCACTAAAAGCACGCAGCCTATAGTACCCCCACATAAATCACTGCAGCCTATAGTCCCCCACATATAAAGCACTGCACCCTATAGGGCCCCACATATAAAAACACTGCCCAATCCCCCGTTAAAAAAAAAGCACGCAGCCTATAGTCCCCACATATAAAGCACTGCATCCTATAGTCCCCCACATATAAAGCACTGCATCCTATAGTCCCCCACATATAAAGCACTGCACCCTATAGTCCCCCACATATAAAGCACTGCACCCTATAGTCCCCCACATATAAAGCACTGCAGCCTATGGTCCCCATATAAAAAGCACTGCAGCCTATAGTCCCCCACATATAAAGCACTGCAGCCTATAGTCCCCGACATATAAAGCAAGCAGCCCAAGTCCCCCCCACATATAAAGCACGCACCCTAAGCCCCCCCATTAAACACGCACCCCATAGCCCCCACATATAAAGCACTGCACCATTTGGGCCCCATAAAAAAGCACTGCAGCCATAGTCCCCAATATAAAGCACTGCAGCCTAAGTCCCCCCACATTAAAAAGCAAAATGCACCTATAGTCCCCCACATAAAACACTGAGCCAAATGTCCCCCCCCAATAAACCTGCATCCATAGCCCCCACATAAAAGCACTCAGCCTATAGTCCCCCAAATATAAAGCACGCCCCCCTACTGTAAGTCCCCCACTGAAAGCACTGCATCCTAAGTCCCCCCCACATAAAAAAGCAAATGGCCCCATAGTACCCACAAAAACACCACCAAAAACCCCCTTACCCAAAACACCACCCTAAAACCCCCACATATAAAGCACTGCACCATAGCCCCCACTAAAAGCACTGCACCCTATATCCCCCACATATAAAGCACTTTCACCTATATCCCCATAAAAACACTCAGCCTTTCCCCCCACATATAAAGCACTGCACCTATGTATCCCCCCCAAAATAAAACACTGCAGCCCAATAGCCCCCACTATAAAACCCCTCATCCTAATATCCCCCCCACATATAAAGCACTGCAACCTATAGTCCCCCACATATAAAGCACTGCATCCTATAGTCCCCCACATATAAAGCACTTCATCCTATATCCCCCACAATAAACACTCACCCAATACCCCACAAAAAAAACACCAGCCTAACCCCCACATAAAAGCACTGCACCCAAAGTAAACCCCCCATATAAAACAAAAGCCCAACCCCCCAAATAAAAAAATGCAACTTAATTCCCCCACATATAACACTGCACCCTTAGTCCCCCCCATATAAAACACTGCACCATAGTCCCCCCACATATAAAACACTGCGCCTATAGTCCCCCAATATAAAACCTGCACCCAAGTCCCCCACATATAAACACGCAACAAAACCCCCAATAAAAGCAAAGCATCCAAAATCCCCCACATTAAACACGCACCTATATCCCCCACATAAAAAACACGCACCCCAAAATCCCCCCACAAAAAACACTCATCCAAACCCCCACAAAATAAAGCACGACCTATAGTCCCCCCCCAAAAAAACACACCCAATCCCCCACAATAACACTCCCAAGTCCCCCCCCCCCAAAACCCCACCAACCCCCCACATATAAAGCACGCAGCCTATATCCCCCCCACAATAAACACTGCAGCCCCATAGCCCCCACAAAAAAGCACCCCCTATATCCCCCACAAATAAAGCCCTGCACTTAATAAATTCCCCCACATATAAAGCCTGCACCATATCCCCCACATATAAAAAACACTGCATCCTAAGTCCCCCACATATAAAGCACTGCACCCTATATTCACACACATATAAAGCACTGCCCCTAATCCCCCACAAAAAGCACGCACCAACCCCACATATAAAGCACTGACCCATAGTCCCCCCAATATAAACATGCACCCTATAGTCCCCCCCCCATATAAAGCACAGCACCCATAGTCCCCCACATATAAAGCACTGCAGCCTATAGTCCCCCACATAGAAAGCACGCACCTAACCCCCACATATAAATCACTGCAGCCTATAGTCCCCCCCCAAATAAAGCACTGAGCCCAAGTCCCCCCCCCCATAAAGCACTGCACCCATAGTCCCCCCAATAAAGCACTTTCAATTTATTTCCCCCCCATATAAAGCACTGCGCCAAAGCCCCCACATATAAAGCACTGCACCTTGTCCCCCCCAAAAAAAGCACTGCCCCTATGTCCCCCACTATAAAACAAAGCCCCTATAGTCCCCCACATATAAAAAACGCACCCCTTTGTCCCCCCCATATAAAAACATGCACCATAGCCCCCCCCATAAAAGCATGCCCCTAGTCCCCCCCATATAAAGCACTGCACCTTTAAATCCCCCACATATAAAGCACTGCAGCCCAAATCCCCCCCCATAAAAGCACTGCAGCCTATAGCCCCCCAAAAAAACACTGCATCCCATGTCCCCCCCCATAAAAACACTGCAGCCCGTGGAGATAGCATACAGCTGTCATGTTTTTTTTTTCCCCCATGAAAGCAGGGGACTTAGTCACGTTACTGTTTTTTCCCCATAAAGCACAAACAGCTGAGCTAAGAAGACAGAGACTATAAAGGAGAAAGAGTAGGCTGCACACAGTGACTGCAGAGGAGGAAGAGACTGCACAATGCTGCCGGAGGAAGGGAGCACACGTGATAAGGAGGGAAAAGACTGCAACTGTGAACCCCGGAGGAAAAAAAATCCCAGTGCTAAGGAAAAGCTGACACGGACTCACAGGGGAAGAGACTGCAAAGTGGGCTGAAGGAGGAAAAACTGCACACAGTGAATAGAGGAGGAAGAGCTGCACACAGAGACTACGGAGGAGGAAGAGACTGCACATAGTGACTGCAAAGGAGGAAGAGACTGCACACAATGAATGCACAGAAGGAAGAGACTGCACACAATGAATGCACAGGAGGAAGAGACTGCACACTGTGACTGCACAGGAGGAAGAGACTGCACACAGTGACTGCAGAGGAGGAAGAGACTGCACATAGTGACTGCACAGGAGGAAGAGACTGCACATAGTGACTGCATAGGAGGAAGAGACTGCACACAATGAATGCACAGAAGGAAGAGACTGCAGAGGAGGAAGAGACTGCACAGAAGGAAGGCAGTATGGACTGTATGTGCAGTAAATACTTAAAGTTGCCTGTAGTTGCCTTTTCTTCCAGTAACAGTGCCCCCCTGTCCACAGGCCATGTCCGGTACTGCAGCTCAGTGCCACAGGAGGAGCAGCCCTGCTTTTCTAACCCATGGAAGTTCCCGGATAACTCACACTTCTCGTTACTGCAGGAGTTGCTTCCTCTGGCGGTATTTTTCCATCTGCAGCAGACGATGATGCTCCCGCTATGATATACAGTATTAATAGCAGGAAGTCTCGGAGGGGACGTGAAGACGGTGGGACCCTGAGGCCAGAGTGCTGCCCCCTCACTCCCTGCAGTGTGTGCATTGCTGGAGCACAGGGGTCTCTATCAGTCATGTCTGCAGTGCACGGTGCACGGTGATATACACCCCCCGCCGGAGGCCGCGCTATTAAAGGCATCCATTACGCGGCCCGGCCGCCGCCGCTCACCAGCGCTCTGTTATTAGACCAATAAAAAGTGTTTTCTGTTATTATGACGGTTGCAGGAGAAACCCCGATCTCAGCACTTCTGACACTTGTTATTTACCGGAGCTCGGCCGCAGGGGCAACTGAACGCGCCACAAAGCGTCTCGGAGCCTTCAATACAGCCATGAAGAGAACAGGGAGCGGCCCGGCCCCGAAAAGCACAGGGAGCAGCACGGCCCCAAACAGAACAGGGAGCAGCACGGCCACAAACAGAACAGGGAGCAGCACGGCCACAAACAGAACAGGGAGCAGCACGGCCCCAAACAGAACAGGGAGCAGCACGGCCCCAAACAGAACAGGGAGCAGCACGGCCCCAAACAGAACAGGGAGCAGCACGGCCCCAAACAGAACAGGGAGCAGCACGGCCTCGAAGAGAACAGGGAGCAGCACGGCCCCAAAGAGAACAGGGAGCAGCACGGCCCCAAACAGAACAGGGAGCAGCACGGCCCCGAAGAGAACAGGGAGCGGCCCGGCCCTGAAGAGAACAGGGAGCAGCCCGGCCCTGAAGAGAACAGGGAGCAGCGCGGCCCCGAAGAGAACAGGGAGCAGCACGGCCCTGAAGAGAACAGGGAGCAGCACGGCCCCAAACAGAACAGGGAGCAGCACGGCCCCAAACAGAACAGGGAGCAGCACGGCCCCAAACAGAACAGGGAGCAGCACGGCCCCAAACAGAACAGGGAGCAGCACGGCCCCAAACAGAACAGGGAGCAGCATGGCCCCTAACAGAACAGGGAGAAGCCTGGCCCCGAAGAGAACAGGAGCACCCGGGGGGCCCCCAAGAGAACAGGGAGAAACCCCGGGGCCCCCAAAAGGAACAGGGAGCAGCACGGCCCCGAAGAAACAGGGGGCGGCCCCCGGGCCCCGAAAAAACAAAAGGGAGGCCCCCCCGGGCCCCGGAAAAAGAACAGGGGGCTCCCGGCCCGAAGAGAACAGGGAGGGAAAGCCCGGGGCCCCGAAGAGGGAAAAGGGAGCAACCCCGGGGGGGCCCCCAAAAAGAACAAAGGGAAACAGCACGGCCCCCAAAAAGAACAGGGGGCAGCACGGGCCCCAAACAGAACAGGGGGGGGCAGCAAAGGCCACAAAAAAAAAGGGGGCAGCCGGCCAAAAAACGAACAGGGGGCAGCACGGCCCCCAAACAAACGGGAGCAGGGGACGGCCAAAAACAGAACAGGGAGCAGCAACCCGGCCCCAAAACAGAACCGGGGGCAGCAAAGGGCCCCAAAAAGAACAGGGGGCAGCACGGGCCACAAACGGAAACAGGGAAATGCGCGGCCCCCCAAGAGAACAGGGGCAGCACGGGGCCCTGAAGAGAACAGGGAGCCCGCACGGGCCCCAAAAAGAACAGGGGGGAGCACGGGCCCCAAAAAAACAGGGAGCAGTTTCGGCCTCGGGAAGGAACAGGGGGCAAACACTGCCTCGAAGAGAACAGGGGGCAGCAACCGGGGGTTGGGGAAAAGAAAAAGGGAGCAGCACGGCCTCGAAGAGAACAGGGAGCAGCAGGCCCCAAAAAGAACAGGGGGGCAGCACGGCCCCCCAAAAGAATAGGGAGGCAGCACGGGGCCCCCAAAAAGAACAGGGAGCAGCCCGGGCCCCAAACGGAACAGGGAGCACAAAGGGGCCCCCCAAAAAGAACAGGGGGCAGCAAAGGGCCCCCAAAAGAAAAGGGGCCAAAGGGGCCCCGAAAAGAACAGGGAGCAGCACGGCCCCCCCAACAGAAAAGGGGGCAGCACGGCCTCAAAAAGAAAAGGGAGCAGCACGGCCCCCAAAAAAAACCCGGGAAACAGCACGGGGCCCCAAAAAAGAACAGGGAGGGACACGGCCCCCAAAAAGAACAAGGAGAAACAGCACGGGGGGCCCAAAAAAAAGAACAGGGAGCAAAAAACACGGCCCAAAAAAAAAACAAAGGGGGAGCACGGCCCCCGGAAAAAAAACAGGGAGCACACGGCCCCCCAAAAGGAAAAAGGGAGAGCACGGCCCCCCAAGAGAACAGGGGAAACTCCCGGCCCCCAAAAAACAAAAGGGAGCCCGCCCCGGCCCCCAAACAGAAAAAGGGGGGGGAGCAAAGGGCCCCAAACAGAACAGGGAAAACCCGGCACGGGCCCCAAACGGAAAAGGGAGCATCATTTGGGCCCAAAACAAACAGGGAGCGGCACGGGCCCCCCCCCAAAAAGGGAAGGGGGCAGCCCCGGGCCCCCCAAACCCGAACAGGGAGCAGCACGGCCCCAAAAAGAACAGGGAGCGCACGGCCCCAAAAAGAACAAGGACACACGGGCCCCCAAAAAGAACCCGGGATCAGCATGGCCCCAAAAAAGAAAGGGGGGGGAGCACGGCCCCCAACAGAACAGGGAGCACACGGCCCCAAACGGAACAGGGACAGCCAAAGGCCCCGAAGAGGGAAAAGGGGCGGCCCCGGGCCCCCCAAAAACACAGGGAAGCCCCCGGCCCCGGGAAAAGAACAGGGAGGGAGGGCCCCGGGCCCTGAAGAGAACAGGGGGGCAGCCCGGGCCCCGAAGAGAACAGGGAGCGCACGGGCCCTTTAAAGAAAAGGGAAGGGACACAAAACCCCGAACAGAAAAGGGGGCGCACGGCCCCCAAACAGAAAACAGGGGAAACAGCACCCCCAAAAAGAACAGGGGCAGCACGGCCACAAACGAAAAAGGGAGCAGCATCCCGGGCCCAAAAAAAAACAGGGAGCAGGCCCCGGCCACCCAAAAAAGAACAGGGAGCAGCACGGGCCCCAAACAAACAGGGAGGGAGCCAAAGGGCCCCAAACGGCCCGGGGGAGGCCACCGGCCCGAAGGGGGGGGGGAAAAGGGAGCAGTACGGCCCTGAAGAGAAAAAGGAGCAGAATTTTCCCCCCAAAAGAACCCGGGAGCGCAAAGGCCCCCAAAAAAGAACAGGGGCAGTTTCGGGGCCTCGAAGAGAACCGGGAGGGAGGCCCGGGGCCCCGGGAAAAGGGAAAAGGGGGCAGCCGGCCTCGAAAGAACAGGGAAACAGCACGGCCCCAAACAGAAAGGGAGCACAAAGGCCCCAAACAAACAGGGGGCAGCAATTTGGGCCCCAAACAGAACAGGGGCAGCACCGGGGGGGGGGGGCCCAAAAAGAACAGGGGGCAGGGACGACCCCCAAACGGAACAGGGGGCAGCCACGGCCCCGAAAGAACAGGGGGAGCACGGCCCCCAACAGAACGGGAAACAGCACGGCCCCGAAGAGAAAAAAGGGGGCACCACGGCCCCGAACAGAAAAAGGGAAAAAGCACGGCCTCAAACAGAACAGGGAAGGGAGCTGGCCCCAAACAGAAAAAGGGAGCAGCACGGGCCCCAAACGGAAAAAGGGAAACAGGGACGGGCCCCCCAAGAAACAGGGAAACGGCCCGGCCCCCAAAAGGCCCCAAAGGGGGCCCGCCCGGGCCCCGAAGAAAAAAGGGGGCAGGGCCCCGGGCCCCGGGAAAAAAAACAGGGGGCAGCCCCGGGCCCCGAAGAGAAAAGGGGGCGGGGACGGGGCCCCGAAGAGAAAAAGGGAGCAGCACAGCCCCAAAAAGAACAGGGGCAGCACGGGCCCCAAAAAGAACAGGGGAGCAGCAAAAGGCCCCAAAAAAGAACAGGAGCAGCACGGGCCCCAAAAAAAGAACAGGGAGACAAAGGCCCCCAAACAGAACAGGGGGCAGCACCCCGGGCCCCAAAAAGAACAGGAAAACAGCACGGGGCCCCAAAAAAGAACAGGGAACAGCAAAGGCCCCAAACAGAACAGGGGGGCAGCACCGGGCCACAAACAGAAAAAAGGAAACAGCACGGCCAAAAAAGGAAAAGGGGGCACGCGCCCCGGGAAAAAGGAAAAAGGGGGGGCCCGCAGGGCCCCGAAGAGAAAAAAAGGGGGGCAGCACCCGGCCCCCCAAAAAGAAAAAGGGGGGCACCCGGCCCCAAACAGAACCCGGGACAGTAAAGGCCCCGAAGAGGGAAAAGGGGGAAGGGGAAAGGCCTCGAAGAGAAAAAGGACACAAAGGGCCCTTTCCGAAGGAGAAACCGGGGAGCAGCACGGCCCCAAAAAAAGAAAAAAGGGACGGCGCACCGGGCCCCAAAAAAGAACAGGGGGGCAAACATTTCCCCAAAAAGAAACAGGAGGCCAAAACACGGCCCCCCAAAAGAACAGGGAGCAACGGACCCCAAACGGAACAGGGAAACAAGCACGGGCCCCGAACAGAACAGGAGGGGAGCACGGCCCGAAAAAAAACAGGGGGCAGCACGGCCCCCAAAAAGAAAAAGGGAGCCAAACCGGCCCCCAAACAAAACGGGAGCAGCAAAAGGGCCCCGGAAAAAGAACAGGGAGCAGCATGGCCTTTAGGAGAACAGGGAGGGAGGGACGGCCCCCCCAACAGAACAGGGAGCAGCAAGGGCCCCAAACAGAAAGGGGGGCAAGGGCCGGCCCCCCAAACCGGGAACAGGGAGCAGCCCCGGGGCCCCAAAAAAGAACAGGGATCAGCACGGGCCAAACAAAAAAAGGGAGGGAGCCGGCTCTGAAGGGGAACAGGGGGCAGCCCGGGGCCCCGGGAAAGAACAGTGGGAGCACCCCCCCCCGAAAGAGAACAGGGAAGCCCGGCCCCGAAAGGGGAACAGGGAAATCCCGGCCCCGAAAAAAACAGGGAGCAGCCGGCCCCTCCCAACAGAACAGGGAGAAGCCTGGCCCCAGAAAAAAAAACCCGGGAGCAGGGACGGCCCCCAAACAAACAGGGAGCCCGCACGGGCCCCAAAACCCGAACAGGGAAACAGCACGGGCCCCCAAAAAAACCCGGGGAGCAAGCACGGCCCCAAAACAGAACAAAGGGGCAGCACGGCCCCAAACAGAACAGCGAGGCGGCCCCCGGGCCCCGAAAGAACAGGGGGCAGCACCGGCCCCAAACGAAAAAAGGGGCCCGCACGGGCCCCAAACAGAACAGGGAGCAGGGCCCCGGGCCCCCAAAAGGGAAAAGGGAGCAGCCCGGCCCGGAAGAGAACAGGGAGCGGCACGGCCCCGAAAAGCACAGGGAGCAGCCGGCCCCAAAAAAGAACAGGGGGGCAGCACGGCCCCAAAAAAGAAAAAGGGAGCAGCAAAGGCCCCAAACAGAAAACCCGGTAGCAGCACGGGCCCCAAACAGAACAGGGAGCAGCCCGGCCCCCCAAAAGGGGAAAAGGGGGCAGCGCGACCCCCCAAAAAAAAAAGGGGAGCGCGGCCCGGGCCCCAAGGGGAACAGGGAGCAGCGCGGCCCCAAAGAAAAGGGGGGCGGGGCCCGGGGGAAAAAAGAACAGGGAGGGCCCCCAACCCCCGAGAACAGGGAGCGGCACCCCCCCCCCAAAAGGAACCCCCCGGGGGGGCACGGCCCCCAAAAAGAACAGGGGGCGGCCCGGCCCCCCGGGAAAAAGAAAAAGGGGGCACCCGGGCCCCGAAAAAGAACAGGGAGCGGCACGGCCCCAAAAAAAGAGAAAGGGGGCGGCACGGCCCCCCCAAACCCGGAAAAGGGAGCAGCACGACCCCAAACAGAACCCGGGGAAACAGCACGACCCCCAAAAAGAACAGGGAGCAGCACACCCCAAACAGGGACAGGGAGCAGCCGACCCCCCAAAAAAACAGGGGCAGCAAAGACCCCAAACAGAAACCGGGAGCAGCACACCCCCAAAAAGAACAGGGGGCACACGACCCCCAAAAAGAACAGGGGGGCACACGGGCCCCCAAAAAGAAAAAGGGAGCAGCACCGGGGCCCCCAAAAAGAACAGGGGGGCAGCACGGCCCCCAAAAAGAACAAAGGGGGCAAGCAAAGGCCCAAAACCCGGAAAAGGGAGCAGCACGGCCCCAAACAGAAAAAGGGAAACAGGGAACGGCCCCAAACAGAACAGGGGGCAGCCCCACCGGGGGGCCCCCAAAAAGGGAAAAGGGAGCCCGCCAGGGCCCCCAAAAAGGACAGGGGGCACACGACCCCAAACCCGAACAGGGGGCCCGGGGAAAGGGCCCCAAAAGGAACAGGGAGGCCCGCACGGGCCACAAAAAGAAAAAGGGGGCAGCACGGGCCCCCCAAAAAGAACAGGGAGCAGCCCCGCCCCAAAAAGAACCCGGGGGCAGGGGCCGGCCCCCAAACAGAACAGGGAGCAGCACGGGTCTAAAGAATTCAGGGGGCCCGCCCGGCCCCGAAGAGAAAAAGGGGGCCGGGCCCCGGCCCCCAAGAAAAAAAAAAAGGGGGGAACCCGGCCCCCGGGAAAAAACAGGGGAGAAGCCTTTCCCCCAAAGAGAAAAAGGGAGCAAAACACGGGGCCCCCGGGAAAAGAACAGGGAAAGCCTGGCCCCGAAGAAAAAAAAAAAAAAAAAAAAAAAAAAAAAAAAGGGGGGGGGCGCAACCCGGGCCCCAATCAGAAAAAGGGGGAAGGGAGCCCCCGGCCCCCCAAAAAGAAAAAGGGGGAGCAGCACGGGGGCCCCAAACGAACAGGGGGCGCACGGGCCCCAAAAAGAACAAGGAGCACACGGCCCCCCCAAAAAGAAAAAAGGGGCAGCGGCCCGGGGGCCCCCAAGCCCCGGGCCCCCTGGCCCCAAACAGAAAAAAGGAGCAGCACCGGCCCCAAACAGAAAAAGGGAGCAGGGCCCGGCCCTGAAGAGAACAGGGAAACAACCCCCCCTGAAGAGAACAAAGGAGCGGCAAAGGGCCCCGAAGAACAGGGAGCACAGGCCCCAAACAGAACAGGGGGCAGCAACGGCCCCAAACAGAACAGGGGGGCAGCAAAGGCCCCAAACAGAACGGGAAGCCCCACGGCCAAAAAACAAACGGGGGGGGGCACGGCCCCCAAAAGGGAAAAGGGGGCAGCGCAACCCCCAAAAGGAACAGGGAGGACGCGTCCCCGAAGAAAACCCGGGAGCAACCGGGCCCCCCGGGCCCCCCCGGGGGGGCCCGGCCCCCAAAAGAAAAGGGAGAGGCCCCCCAACCCCCCAAAGAAACGGGGGCGGGACGGCCCCCAAAAACCCGAACAGGGGGGGCCCCGGGCCCCAAAAGAACAGGGAGCGGGGGACCGGCCCTGAAAAGAAAAAGGGGGCAAGCCCGGCCCGAAGGAAAGGGGCGGCACGGGCCCCCCAAAAAGGAAAAGGGAAACACAAAGGCCCCAAACAAACGGGGGGCCCGCACGACCCCCCCAGAACAGGGAGCAGCACGACCCCCAAAACAAAACAGGGAGCAGCCCCGACCCCCAAAAAGGTAAAAGGGAGCAGCCGACCCCCCAAAAAAGAACAGGGGGCACACGAAAAACCCCCAAAAAGAAAAAGGGAGCAGCAGACCCCAAACAGAAAAGGGGGGCGCAAAACCCCAAACAGAAACAGGGAGCCCCGACGACCCCAAAAAGAACAGGGAGCACACGGCCCCAAAAGAAAAAGGGAGCAGCACGGGGGCCCCCAAAAGAAAGGGAAAACAGCAAAAGGCCCCCAAAAAAGAAAAAAGGGGCAGCCAAAGGCCCCAAACAAAAACAGGGAGCGCACGGCCCCCAAAAAGAACAGGGAGGGAGCACGGCCCCAAAAAAAAACAGGGGGCAGCACCGGCCCCAAAAAAGGGAAAAGGGGAGCAGGCACGACCCCAAACAAACAGGGGGCACACGGCCACAAAAAGAACAGGGAGAGCCCAAAACCCGGGCCCCAAACAGGGAAAAGGGAAACCAGGGACCCCCAAAAAAGAACAGGGGGCCCGGCCCCGGGCCCCCCAAAAAGAACAGGGAGCCCGCCCCGGGGCCCCCAAAAAGAACAGGGGGCAGAAAGGCCCCGAAGAAAAAAAGGGAAACAGCACGACCCCCAAAGAGAAAAAGGGATCAGCCGGGCCCCAAAAAGAACGGGGGGGGCAGCAAAGGCCCCCCAACAGAACAGGGACAGCAACCGGCCCCCAAACAGGAACAAAAGGGGGCAGCACCGGCCCCAAAAAAAACAGGAGCAGCACGGGGCCCCCAAAAAGAACAGGGGCCCGCACGGCCCCAAACAGAACAGGGAGCAGCACGGCCCCCAAAAAGAACAGGGGGGCAGCACGGGCCCCGAACAGGGAAAAGGGAAAGGGACGGGCCCCCAACAGACAGGGGGCAGCACCGCCCCCCAAAAAAGAACAGGGAGCAGGGGGCCCCAAAAAAAGAACAGGGAGCGCAAAGGCCCCAAACCCGAAAAAGGGCCCGCGAACGGGGGGGGGGGGGGGCCCCCAAAAAAAGAACAGGGGGGCCAACACGGCCCCAAAAAAGGGAAAAGGGGCAGCACCGGGGCCCCCCAAAAGAACTGGGAAACAGGGAAAGGGGGGCCCAAAAAGAACAGGGAGAAACACGGCCCCCCTTTAAAAAAATTTAAATTTTGGAAAAATGAAAACAACAAGGACTAAGCCCCAGGCTTATAACAAAGACAGACCTTTCAACAATTGAAACCCGGGGGACGGGGGGTTGGGGCCCCACGGGGGGAAAAGATCTCGGGGGGCCCACCCTACTGTAAATGAAAAAATTACCCCGGGCCCCTTTTGGAAAAAAAATGCGCCCAAAATTTTTCCCCCAAAAACAGGTGCAAAAAAAAAAACGTATGGGGGTTAAAAACCAAAAGCAAGAAGTTTACAGATAAGCAGCAAAACAAAACAAAAAACACAGGGGTAAGTTTCTCCAACCCCAACCCCCCCCCCCCCACAAACAATAACCCCCCACCCACAAACAAAAATCCCCCTCCAAATTTCATACAAAATATCCCCCCCCCACCCACATACAAAAAATCCCACCACCCACATACAATATCCCCCCTCCACCCACCAAAAATAACACCCCCCCCCACCCACATACAATATCCCCTCCACCCACATACAATACCCCCCCCCCCACATACACTATCCCCCCCCCACCCACATACAATATCCCCCTCCACCCACATACAATATCCCCTCCACCCACATACACTATCCCCCCCAACCACATACAATACCCCCTCCACCCACATACAATATCCCCTCCACCCCCAAAAAATATCCCCCCCCACCAAAAAACAATATCCCCCTCCACCCGCATACTATATCCCCCTCCACCCACATAAATATCCCCCCTCCACCTACATACAATATCCCCCCTCCCCCCACATACAATATCCCCCTCCCCCCACAAAAAATCCCCCCCCCACCCACATACAAATCCCCTCCACCCCCTACAATACCCCCACCACC
Organism: Phyllomedusa bahiana; assembly: GCA_025379985.1. NCBI lineage: Eukaryota > Metazoa > Chordata > Amphibia > Anura > Hylidae > Phyllomedusa > Phyllomedusa bahiana. The sequence goes on from JAODAL010034545.1 coordinate 24,540, forward strand.
CACATACAAAATCCCCACCACCCAATAACTTCCCCCCAACCACATAAATATCCCCCCCACCCAAAACAATATCCCCTCCCCCCCACATACAATATCCCCTCCACCCACAACACAAACCCCCTCCACCCACAACATATCCCCCACCCCATACACTACCCCCCCCCCACCCCATACAATATCCCCCCCACCCAAAAAATATCCCCCCCCCCCCCACATACAATATCCCCCTCCACCCACATACAATATCCCCCTCCACCACATACAATATCCCCCCCCCACCCGCATACCAAAACCCCCTCCCCCCGCATACAATATCCCCCTCCACCCACAACACAAACCCCCCCCACCCCCCAAACAAAATCCCCCCCACCCCCCAAAAAAAATCCCCCCCACCCACATACAATATCCCCCCCACCCACACCAATATCCCCCCCCCCCCCACATCCATATCCCCCCCCCCCATACACTATCCCCCCACCCACATACTCTATCCCCCCTCCACCCACATACATATCCCCCCCCACCCACACACACACCCCCTCCACCCCCAACACATCCCCCTCCCCCCACATACAATATCCCCCTCCCCCACATACAAACCCCCCACCCACATACAATATCGCCAGCCCCCCCCATACAAAAACCCCCACCACCCACAAACAAAATTCCCCCCCCACCCGCAAAAAAAATCCCCCCCACCCGCAACAATACCCCCCCTCCCCCCATACATATCCCCCCCACCCGCATACAATATCCCCCCACCCCCCCCCTACAATATCTCCCTCCACCCATCCCCCCCCCACCCCCCCATACAATACCCCCCCCCCGATACAAACCTCTCCACCCACAACAAAACCCCTCCACCCCAACATATCCTCCTCCCCAAAACCCCTCCCTTTTTCCTCCCCTCCCCCCACATCTAAACCCCCTTCCCCCCACCCCCCACAATACCCCTCTTTCCCCACTACATATCCCCCCCCCACCCACATAAATATCCCCCTCCCCCCACCCCCAATACCCCCTCCACCACATTCAATTTCCCCCTCCACCCACATCAATATCCCCCCAACCCCCTACAATATCCCCCTCCACCCACAACAATATCCCCCTCCCCCCACATACAAAACCCCCCTCCCCCACATACAATATCCCCTCCACCCCCATACAATATCCCCCCTCCACCCACATAAAATCCCCCCCCACCCACAAACAAATCCCCCTCCCCCCCCAACATATCCCCCTCCCCCCCTCCTTCCCCCTCCACCCAAAAAACAAACCCCCCAAAAAATACAATATCCACCCCCCCACAAAAAAAAACCCCCCCCATTTCCGGCAACCTCACCCCCCTAAAATAAAAACCCCCAAAAAGAAAATTAAACCCCCACAAAAAGGCAATAGGGAAAAACATTTAAGGCAAACCCGGGTCCGTATAACCACAAAACCCCATTAAACCATTTGAGGTCAACCCAGCTCAGTATAACCTACAAAACCGCCATTTAGACACAAGAGGTCAACACCCGCCCCATAAAACCTACAACACCACCCAAAAAAGACCAATAGAGGTCAGACCCCAGCTCAGGTAAACCTACAAACCTTAGAGACCACATAGAGGTCGACACCGCTAGTTTTAACCTACAAAACCACCAATAGAACCAATGGTCAACACCGCTCAGGTATAACCCTACAAAACCCCATAAAAACCACATAAGGGGCAGACACCAGCTATTTTTAAAATACAAAAACCCCTAAGAACCCCATAGAGGTCAACACCAGCTCAGTTATAACCCACAACACCGCCATATAGAGACCACAAGTGGCAGACACCAGCCAGTAAAACCTACAACACCGCCAATAGAGCCCATAATCCCCCAACACCACTCAGTTTAAAATCAACCCCCTTACCATTTTCGGAACCCTTCCCTAAGTAAAAAAAACCCCCTTGAAATCAGACCCAAAAATGGAGACTTTCCTATTAAAAATAAAACGATCCCGAAACCCCCCCCCATCCCTTTCTTCTCTTATTCCCTGCTCGTTCCACACCCCATGATGAATTTTTCCCGGGCCCCAAACCTCCCTGCAGAAATTACACACAAATTCTTAGAATCCCTTAAAATTTTCCGCCCTTTATCTATTTTCCCACCTCTGTACAAACTGCCCCCGGGGGGAAGGGGTACAAAAAAATAACTTTGAGGCCCTGGCCTAAAAGGGGTTGGAAGGTGGGGGAGACTAACCCCCTAAATTAAGCTACAAAATGGCTGCTGCCCCCCCAATTAAAATTTCCCGGTAGGGAGAAAGACCCTAGTAGGTAGGCCAAAAAAAAGGCCCCCCCAGTCTGAGGAGGTGGTTTCTCCCAGTTTTGGGAACCGGAATTAGGGTTTTTTTTTTCCCCAATAGGCTGCAAACATTGGACCCCTTTAGGTATATTCTGGGAGTTAGGGTTTTTCCCAGAAGTAGTATCAGGGCAAAGGGGCCTCCTTTAGGGAGAAAGGGGTTAGGGGTCTCCTTTTTGGTATAACAGGTAGTTTGGGACCCCCTTTAGGGATTTAAAAAGCAGTTGGGGGTTCCCCTGAAGTAGTATAAAAGGCAGTTAAAGCCTCTTAGGATTTTGCAGGGAGTTAGGGGCCCTTTAGGTAAAACAGGAAAGGGCCTCCTTTTCTATGGAGGAAGTCCCCCCCCCCCCCCCCCCCCCCTGGTACTGTGTAAAGGGATCAGGGGCCCAGATTTTTACCCCCCTTTAGCCAGGGCCCCCCTTTTGGACCATGGCCCCCTTTATCCGGGCCCCCCCAGGTAGCCGGGGGCCCTTGTAGCCAGGGCCCCCCTTTAGGTAGCCAGGGCCCCCTATAGGTACCAGGACCCCTTGTCAGGGCCCCCCTTTTGGAGCCAGGGACCCCTTTATCAGGGCCCCTTTTTTAATCAGGGCCCTCTTTGTAGCCAGGGGCCCCCTTTGTGCCAGGGCCCCCCTGAGCCGCCCCCCCCCCTTTTTAGCCCAGCCCCCCCCCCTTGTACCAGGGCCCCCTTTTAGGTACCCGGGCCCCCTGATTCAGGGCACCCTTTGGTAGCCCCGGGCCCCCCTTTAGGTAGCCATGGGCCCCCCCTTTGTCAGGGGTCCCCCGTAGTCAGGGGGCCCCCCTTTTTATCCGGGCTCCTTTTGTTTGTCAGGGCCCCCCCTTGTAGTCAGGCCCCCTTTTAGGGGAGCCAGGGCCCCCTTTTAGGGACCGGGGCCCCCTGTAGGTAGTCAGGCCCCCCTATAGTAGCCAGGACCCCTGGGGTATCCATGGACCCCTTGCAGTCAGGGCCCCTTTTGGTAGCCATGGGCCCCCCTTTGTACCAGGGACCCCCCGTTGTAGCCAGGGCCCCCCTTTTACTACCAGGGCCCCCTAGGTAGCCAGGGACCCCTTGTAGTCGGGGCCCCCCCCTTGTAGCCAGGACACCCCCCTTGTAGCCAGTTAAAAAAACAAGACAAAAAACAACAAACAGCCACTTACCTGGCTCGGGCTCCTGCTCCGGCCGCCGGCTCCGTACTGGCGCCCTGCATAGGCGGCGCGGTGAAGTTACGTCACCGCGCACCTACGTCAGCAGTAGGGCCGGCGCCCGGCAGGCTGAAGGCCTAATGCGTTCGGGCCTGCCGGGGAGATCAGGGGGAGCGCAGCGCAAAGTGGCCCCCGTGCCCCCACTGACACCGCGCAGGCCCCGGGGAGTCGGGGGCATTAGTCCCCGGCTACCGGGCCGGTCCCTGGGCGCCTCGGGACGCAGGTCCCGGGCGCTCAGGGACCGGATGCGCGGGCCGGGCCCCGGGGAGCGACGGCAACTGCCTCCGGGCCCACAGCGGCTCGGGGGGGCCCACCGGGGGATTCCCCGGTCCCCCGGCGGCACAGTCCGAGCCTGCAATTGACTACTATTCTCTCACAGTGACCGATAGGTTCTGGCTCCACCCGCTTATGTGCTGTGTGTTCCCCAGCGATCAGCAGCTGTCAGGGAATGCTGGGAGCTGTAGTCCTGTGCTGTACAGTGTATTATATCTGTTACAATGTAGCAGTTTACGACAACTGTTTTGCCATAGAAACAAATAAGAGTCTAGCTCTGCCCCTTTAACCCATTCATACCCCAGGATTTTGCTACAATCAGGCTTCTTGAAGGAAATATATTCTGATCATAACAATGATTGTAAAGCTTGAATGAGGGAGCGTCGTGGGCACATTTCCATTTGCTTCATCAGCAACAGTCCGATCCTTATCTTTTAGGGGAATCCCAGTAAATACAGTGCCTTGCGAAAGTATTTGGCCCCCTTGAACTTTTCAACCTTTTGCCACATTTCAAGCTTCAAACATAAAGATATTAAGTTTTTATTTTTTTGTGAAGAATCAATAACAAGTGGGACACAAATGTGAAGTGGAACGAAAATTATTGGATATTTGAAACTTTCGTTAAAAAAAAACAAACTGAAAAGGGGGCGGCAAAATTATTCAGCCCTTTTACTTTCAGTCAAAACCACCCCAGAATTCAGTGAGGATCTCAAAATATCCATTTTTTTCCTAAATGACTATGAAATAAAAAAACCCCACCTGTTGAATAAAACCCGATAAAGCCCCGCCTGTGATAGTCCAGGGTTCTTTTAAAGCGAGAACACAAAGCCCAAAGGAACACACCGCAGCTCCGGATACGTTTTGGAGACTTAAAGCTGGTTTTGGATAAAAAAAATTTTTCCCAAATTTTAAAACATTCAAGGACAACAATCAGACTGAAAAAACAAACGGGCCTTTATCGAAGAGTGCAAAAGAAGCCTTTTCCAAAGATACCAAAAAGTCGGGTTTTTAAAGTTTGCCACAAGCCACCTGGGAGACACCAAAAACATGGAAAAAGGGGGCCGCCGGGGAGACACCAAACATGGGGAAAAGGGGGGCCGCCGGGGAGACACCAAACATTGGAAGAAGGGCCCCCGGGGGAACACCAAACATTGAAAAAGGGGGCCCCTGGGAGACCCCAAAACAGTGAAAAAGGGGGCCGCCGGAACACCAAACGGGGAAGAAGGGCCCCTGGAACACCAAACAGTGGAAGAAGGGCCCCCGGGAAACACCAAACTGTGAAGAAGGGGGCCCCCAGGGACACCAAACAGGGGAAGAAACCGCCTGGGAACACCAAAAAACAGTGGAAAAGGGGGTCACCGGGGAGTCACCAACATGTGGAAAAAGGGGGTCCCCGGGGAGTCCCCAAACATGTAGAAAAAGGGGGCCACCTGGAGACAAAAAAAAAGTAGAAGAAGGGCTCTGCCAGAGAAACCATACTTAAAGGGCCAAAATGCAAAACATATGTTGGGCGAAAAACAACACAGCTGAACACATCCCCCAAAACACACCATCCCCACTTCACACATGGGGGGGGACACATCATGAAGCCCAAAAGGAACACCCCTTTTCCAAATGTCACACAGGGTGGGGGCAGCATCATAAGACCAGGAACACACCCCCCACTTCACACATGTGGGGGAGCATCATGGTTTAGGCTTTTTTTTCCAGGGGGTAGGGAAGATGGTTAAAATTAAATGGAAATGGGGGACCAAATCCGGGCAAATTTTGGGAAAAAAACCTGTTGGAGTCGCAAAAGACCTAGAAGGGAAAGGGAATATCTTCCAACAAACAAAGATCCCAAACATAAACAAAATCTACAAAGGAAGGTTTTCCCAAAAAACCGTCTCCAGTGTTAGAATGGGCCCAAATCCACCCAGGCTGAATCCAACCCAAACTGTGGAAAGACGAAACTGCTGCTCAAAACCTCTCCATACAACCTCACTGGCTCCACCGCCAAAAAACCCTCCTCCCAAACCCCACGACCCACGCTCAAAACGCCCTCCATCCAACCCACGACTCCACTCTCACAAACGCTTTTCCTCCAACCTCCTGACTCCAGCTGCTCACAAAAAGCCTCCACCAACCCACTGAGCTCCAGCTTTCACAAACCCTCCCATCCAACCTCCTACTCCAGCTGCTCACAAAAACCCCCCATCCAACCCCACTGACCCCCACGCTACAAACGCCCCCATCCAAACCTCCTGACTCCAGCGTTCACAAAAGCTCTCCACCAACCTCACTGAGCTCCCGCTCACAAAAAACCCCCCATCCAACCTCACTGACCCAGCTGCCACAAAACTCTCCATCCCAAACCCCACTGACCCAGCTGTTCACAAAAGCCCCACCAACTTCACTGAGCTCCCCTGCCACAAACCCTCCACCAACCTCACTGAGCTCCAGCGCTCACAAACACCTCCACCAAACCCCACGAGCTCCACTGTTCACAAAAGCCCCATCCAACCTCACTGAGCCCACTGCCACAAACGCTCTCCATCCAACCCACTAACCCCTGCTCAAAACGCCCCCACCAACCTCCGACTCCACTCCACAAAAGTTCTCCATCCAACTTCACAAAATTTACGCCCCAACCCGAAAAGCCCCACCAACCTCACTACTCCAGCTGCTCACCAACGCTCTCCCCTCCAACCTCACTAGCTCCCTGCTCACCAACGCCTCCCTCCAACCTCCCCGAAACTCCACTGCCACAAATGCTCTCCATCCAACCTCGCTGACCCAGCTGCTCACAAACCTCTCCATCCAACCTCCGAGCTCCCTGTTCACAAAAGCTCTCCATCCACTCACTGACTCCACTGTTCACAAACGCTCTCCACCAAACTCACGAGCTCCAGCTGCCCAAACACCTCCATCCAACCTCCTGAGTTTCAGCTGCCCCAAACGCTCTCCACCAACCCCCCGAGCTCCAGCGCCACAAACCACCATTCCCCCCTCACTGAGCTCCAGCTTCACAAACCTCTCCATCCAACCCCACTGAGGTCCAGCTGCTCACAAAAGCTCTCCATCCCAAACCCAATAGCCCGCGCCCACACCGTCTCCATCCAACCCCAATGAGCTCCACTCCAAGGGAAACATGGGGGAAAATTTCAGTCCCCTTTATCTTTTTGTGCAAAACGACGAACAAACCCCAAGCACTGCAGCTGTAATCACAGATAAAGGGGCGCTACAAAGTATTAACTTAAGGGGGGCCAAAATTTTGCGCCCCCACTTTTGTTTTTTATTTTACAAAAGTTAAAATATCCAATAAATTTCATTTCCCCTTCACAATTTTTCCCACGGTTTATGTTCTTCACAAAAAAATTAAAATTTATATCTTTATGTTTTTAAGCCCTTAAATCTGGCAAAAGGTTGAAAATTTTAAGGGGCCAAAACTTTCGCAAGGCACTGTATTTGTCTGGGGCTCAGTTATTGTTATTTTCTATTTTTAACAGCTCCTCTCTGCTAATGGGATTGATTGACAATAAGTTGGTAACAAAGTTTCCGTTTGTTGGGACCCCCAGCACTTAGGTGTCATTTGGGGGAATACCTGGCAGAGAATGTTCAATTTCCCTGCAGCACCCACACAGGGGGGGGAAAGATGGGATTGCCACCTTGGCCATTCACAACAACCCGGTCCCATCCGAGCCTCGGGGGGGACCAAAAACCCCGCCCCCTCTTGACCGAAAACCCAACAAACCCCGCCCCATCTTGAGCCCGAAGCCGGTAAAAAAAAAAAAAAAAAAAAAAAACCCGCCCCCTTGAGCCAGAAACCGAACAAACCCCCGGCCCCCCTCTTGAACCCCGCCTGACCCCAAAACCCCCCCCCATCTTTTTGCCAAACCGAAAAAACCCCTTTCCCAAACTTGGGGCATGCCCAAAAAAAACCCCGCCCCCATCTTGACCACCCCCTTAACAAAACCCCTTCCCCCCTCGGAAACCCCCCCCCGGGGCAAACCCCGCCCCATCTTTTTACCAGAATTTAAAAAAACCCCGCCCCTCTTGGCCGCGCCTGCCAAAAAAATGCCCCATCTGAGCCAAAAACCCAACCAAAAACCCCCCCCATCTTTAACCCTGCCCGACCAAAAAAGCCCCCTCTTGAAACCCAAACCCCAAACAAAACCCCGCCCCATCTTGAGCCAAAAACCGAACCCAAAACCCGGGCCCACTTGATCCAAACCCCCCCCCCCCCCAAAACCCAAAACCCCCCCCCATTTTTGAGCCTTTGCGGGGAACAAACCCTGCCCATCTTGAGGGCCCGCCAAAAAACCCCTGCCCCCTCTTTAGCCAGAAAAGGAAAAAACCCCGCCCCCCCCCCCTTTAGCCCGAAACCGAAAAAAATCCTTCCCCCTTTGTCCAAACCCGGGGAAACCCCGCCAAATCTTGGCCAAAAAAAAAAACCCACAAACCCTCCCCAAAACTTATCCACAAACCCCAAAAAACCCTGCCCATCTTGAGCCAAAAATGGACCAAAACCCCACCCCAACCCTTTAGCCACACTGAACAAACCCTACCCCACCTTTTACCATGCTGGGGGGGGTAAACCCTGCCCCCCTCTTTACCAGAACCGAACAAACCCTGCCCCTTTAACCCTTTGGCCTATCCCAAAACCCCGCCCCATTTTTGACCTTTCCTGAACCCCAAACCCCGGGCCCCCCTTTTTGGGCCTTGCCTGACCAAACCCCCGGGGCCCCCTCTTGAGCCCTTCCTGACCCAAACCCCGCCCCATCTTGACCCTCTAACAAAAAACCCCCTTTTCCCTCTTGAGCCCCAATTTGAACAAACCCCCGCCTCATCCCTTTACCTCGCCTTAACAAACCCTTTCCCCATCTTTTAACCATGCCCCAACAAAACCCTTTTCCCCCTTTGAAGCTTGCCTTAAACAAACTCTTCCCCATCTTGAGCCACGCCCCGGGGGAACCCAAAAACCCCTGCCCCATCTTGCGCCAAAACCTGACCAAACCCTGCCCCCTTGGCCATAACCTGACCCAAACCCTGCCCCCTTTTTAGCCACAACCTGACCAAAAACCCTTGGGCCCCCTTGAGTCCCCGCCTTTACCAAACCCCGCCCCATCTTGAAACTCGCCCAAAAACCTGCCCATCTTGAGCCTCGCCCAAACAAACCCTGCCCCATTTTGAGCCTCGCCTGAAACAAACCTGCCAATCTTGAGCCAGCCCGACAAAAACCCTGACCATCTGAGCCTCGTCTGACCAAACCATGCTCCATCTTGAGCCTCGCCGGAACAAACCCTGCTCCATCTTGAGCCTCGCCCAAACAAACCCTGCCCCAACTTGAGCCTAGCCTGACCAAACCCTGCCCCATCTTGCGCCTCCCTACAAACCCTGCCCATCTTGAGCTCACTGAACAAACCTGCCGCATCTGAGTCCACAACTATACAAACCCTGCCCCATCTTGAGCCTCCCTTTTAAACCCTGCCCCATCTGAGCCCCTAATAACCCTGCCCCATCTTGAGCCTCACCGACTAAACCCTGCCCATCTTGAGCCTCGCCTGAACAAACCCTGCTCCATCTTGAGCCTCGCCCAAACAAACCCTGCCCCATCTTGAGCCTCGCCTGACCAAACCCTGCCCCATCTTGAGCCTCGCCTGACCAAACCCTGCCCCATCTTGAGCCACAACCTGACCAAACCCTGCCCCATCTTGAGCCTCGCCCGAACAAACCCTGCCCCATCTTGAGCCTCGCCCGAACAAACCCTGCCCCATCTTGAGCCAGAACCGAACAAACCCTGCCCCATCTTGAGCCTCGCCTTTATAAACCCTGCCCCATCTTGAGCCTCGCCTTTATAAACCCTGCCCCATCTTGAGCCTCGCCTTTATAAACCCTGCCCCATCTTGAGCCTCGCCCGAACAAACCCTGCCCCATCTTGAGCCTCGCCCGAACAAACCCTGCCCCATCTTGAGCCTCGCCTGACCAAACCCTGCCCCATCTTGAGCCTCGCCTGACCAAACCCTGCCCCATCTTGAGCCTCGCCTGAACAAACCCTGCCCCATCTTGAGCCACAATCGAACAAAACCTGCCTCATCTTGAGCCTCGCCTTAACAAACCCTGCCCCATCTTGAACCATGCCCTAACAAACCCTGCCCCATCTTGAGCCTCGCCCGAACAAACCCTGCCCCATCTTGAGCCACAACCTGACCAAACCCTGCCCCATCTTGAGCCTCACCCGAACAAACCCTGCCCCATCTTGAGCTGCACCTTGATAAACCATGTTAGTGACAGGGGATGCAGAGGTAGCAGTCGCCATCGGGCCCTACAGCCTGAGGGGGCCTAAAAGCCCTTCTGCCACATAAGGAGACACCAGCATTGTAAGTGGCACATAGTAGCTGGGGGGGCCCATGTCACTTTTTGCACTAAGGCCCCAAAGCTTCAAATTACGCCTCTGGTTGGCGACCACTATCCTTGCAGTAATTCCTCCAATATCTACGCTGTACTAGTCGGGACCATATTCCAGGGCCCTTAACCCCATCGGATAATCCTGGGGCCCCGTCTCGCGCTACTCACTTTCTCTACATCTATTTTATATTTGAGTCATGACATATCCGATTCGGGCTGAAATAAACTGGGAAAACAGGTAAATGAATGAAGTCTTCTCCCCCCCCCAGCCGCCGTATTGATCCTGCCGGGCTCAGCCTTCCGCGCAGTCGTTGCATTATCCGGGCTCTTTACTCCTGACGAGAGAGGCGGCGATGGAAGATATGACGATGGCGCACACGAGAGGAGACTGAACGCCACGGCCGGTGAATGGCGCCGCCACAGATGAAACACTTATTATCAGAAGTTCTCAGAACGCACGTTCCGCCATCGTGTGAGACGCCGCCGAGCCAGCGCCAGAGCCGCGCTAATGAAGCCGCTGAGCTGCGGAGAAGTGTTTCCATCATGGCAGAGCCGGCGCGGCGCGCACAGAAGCTACAGGTGTCTCGTTAGAGCCGAGAGCCCTTAATGGATCCGAGAAAGTGCGACCCCGGGTCAAGGAGCTGAACGTCAGGAGGAGATGAAGCGAGCGCTGGAGGAGGCTGCACAGTACACCCTCACCAGGGACACCTGGAGACAAAGCCTTCAGCAGAGTTATTTGGGGTTGCTTTGTTGCCTCTTGTCCACATAGCGCTGACATATTCCACAGCGATGTACAAAGATTGTCACCATTCCCATCAAGGCTCAGCTCCAGCTCACACTCATCTCACTATTTTCTTCTATTTTATAGCTTTTGTGTTTTATGCATTGATTTTTTTTTAATGAATTTTATATACAAATGATTTTCTAATTATCTGTACCTGCACCTGTATCTGTACCTGTAATAGTAACTGTACCTGTATCTGAACCTGTAATAGTAACTGTACCTGTATCTGTACCTGTACCTGTAATAGTAACTGTACCTGTATCTGTACCTGTAATAGTAACTGTACCTGTATCTGCACCGTACCTGAAACGACCGACCTGTAACTGTACCTGTTATCTGTACTTTACCTGAAATCGTACCTGATAGTAATTACCTTTATCTGTACCTGACTGAAACCTGTAAATAGTAACTGTACCTGTATCTGAACTGTAAAACTTACCTGTACTGACCTGTACCTGTAACGTATCTGTCCCTGTATACTGTACCTGTATTGAACTACCTGTATCTGTACCTGTAATCTGTAACCTGTAATAGTAACTGTACCTGTATCTGTACCTGTAATAGTAACTGCACCTGTAATAGTAACTGTACCTGTATCTGAACCTGTACCTGTAATTGTACCTGACCTGGTACCTGTATCTGTAATCTGTACCTGTTTTAAGTAATGTAACTGTACCTGTATCTGTACCTGTAACTGTACCTGCACCTGTAATAGTAACTGTACCTGTACTGTACCTTATTGTACCTTGACCTTTTTACTTTGTATCGTAATTACCTGTAATAGTTAACAGTAAAGAATCTGACCTGTACCGTGTAATAGTACCTTACCTGTATTGTATTTTTTAGTTTGTTTTTTTTTTCATTGTTTTTTTATTTTTATTGATTTTAATATTTTATTATCATAAAAGAATCACACATAAAGTTTATAATAATCCTTATTTTATTTACTGCACTTCATTTATTTTCTTCTATTTCATTCATTTTAGCTTTTCTATGTCATTGACTATTACTTTATATGTGAATGATTTCATTACTTGATCATTTATTTTATTCTACTGTTCGTTATTTTTTATTTAATTTTTTTGTTGATTTCCATTTTTTATTATTTTAAATGAATCACATTAAAAGTTTATGATCATCTTTATTTTATTCTAAAGACCTTGTAACCGCTAAAGCCTCCTATTACTACTGTCCTAGACCTATCCTCTGCTTTCTCTACTACTCTGTGCTTCTCCTCTTAGACTTGTCCTCTGCCTTCTCCATTACTCTGTGCTCCTCCTCTAGACCTGTCCTCTGCTTTCTCTACTAATCTGTCTTCTCTCTTAGACTTGTCCTCTGCCTTCTCCATTACTCTGTGCTCCTCCTCCTAGACCTGTCCTCTGCCTTCTCCATTACTCTGTCTTCTCCTCTTAGACTTGTCCTCTGCCTTCTCCACTACTCTGTGCTTCTCCTCTTCCATCTGTCCTCTACCTTCTACTCTTCTCAGTCTTCTCCTCTTAGATCTGTCATCTGCCTTCTCTACTATTCTAGCTTCAAATAGATCTGTCCTCTGCCTTCTACACGTCTCTGTCTTCTTCTCTTAGATCCATCCTCTGCCTTCTCTACTACTCTGTGCTTCTCCTCTTCGATCTGTCCTCTACCTTCTACACTTCTCTGTCTTCTCCTCTTAAATCTGTCCCCTACTTTCTCTACTACTCTAGCTTCTAATAGATCTGTCCTCTACCTTCTACACTACTCTGTCTACTCCTCTTAGAACTGTCCTCTGCCTTATCCACTACTCTGTTCTCCTCACCCTTTGACACGGTCACCCATTCCCTCCTGCTACAAATCCTCTCCTCCCTCGGCATCATGGACTCAGCCCTTTCCTGGATCTCCTCGTACCTCACTGATCGGACTTTCAGCGTCTCTCATTCTTGCTCCACCTCCTCCCCCCGGCCACTCTCTGTCGGTGTCCCCCAAGGGTCAGTCCTGGGCCCACTACTCTTCTCTATCTACACTCTTGGTCTCGGTCAGCTCATAGCCTCACATGGCTTTCATTACCACCTGTAGCTGATGATACCCAACTCTACATCTCCGGCCCAGATGTCACTTCTCTTCTCTCCCGGATCCCAGACTATCGTCCATTTCCTCCTTCTTCTCCTCTCATCTGCTAAGACTAAACATGGAGAAAACTGAATTCATCATCTTCCCACCATCCCCCTCCATCCCTCCACCTCATCTCTCTATCATAATCAATGGCTACACTCTCATTGGTCCCACAAGTCCGCTGCCTTGGGGTAATCCTTGATTATTATTATTATTATTATTTATTTTTGGGCCCTTGGTCCCAGAGCGCTGTACATTCGGGTTCCATACATAACATAGGTCAAACAAGTAAAAAGGTGACAAATGAATAACTAACAACTTGTACAGAAGGAGAGAGGTCCCTGCCCATGAGGGCTTACACTCTAAAAGGAAGGTGGGAAGAGACAGAAGGTAAGGGGCAGACATGGTTGTGGATAGTGTAGTGACAGCAGGGTTATTGTTGGTTATAGGCAATCCTCAAGAGATGGGATTTCAGGTTATGTTTGAGGCTGGTGAGAGTGGGGGAGAGTCTGAGGTGTTGGGGCAGTGAGTTCCAGAGTGTGGGTGAAGCACGGGAGAAGTCTTGGAGACGGTTGTGTGAGGAGCTGATAAGGGGAGAGCAGAGGAGAAGGTCCTGTGAGGAACGGAGAGTGCGTGGCGGGAGATATTTGGAAATTAGGGCAGAGATGTATGGAGGGGAGAGGTTATGGAGAGCCTTGTAGGTCAGGGTTAGTAGCTTGAACTGGATTCGCTGGGCAATGGGAAGCCAGTGAAGGGATCGGCAGAGGGGAGAGGCAGAGGAGTAGCGAGAAGAGAGGTGGATGAGATGGGTGGCAGAGTTAAGGAATTGGAGGGGAGTGAGGGTGCTAGCTGGGAGGCCACAGAGAAGGATGTTGCAATAGTCTAGGCGGGAGATAATGAGGGCATGGACCAGCATTTTTGTGCTTTCGATTCCAACCTGTCCTTCAAACCTCACATCCAAACCCTCACCTCTGCTGCCGCCTCCGCCTGAAAAATATCTCTTCTTTCTCATTCTTTAACTTCAACACTAGAAAAATGCTGGTCCATGCCCTTGTCATCTCCCGCCTGGACTACTGCAACATCCTTCTCTGTGGCCTCCCGTCTAGCACCCTCACTCCCCTCCAATCCATCCTAAACTCTGCTGCCCGTCTTATCCACCTCTCTCCTCGCTACTCCCCTGCTTCTCCCCTCTGCCGATCCCTTCACTGGATTCCCATTGCCCAACGAATCCAGTTCAAGTTACTAACCCTGACCTACAAGGCTTCATAACCTCTCCCCTCCATACATCTCTGCTCTAATCTCCAGATAACTCCCCTCACACAATCGCTCCTCACAGGACCTTCTTCTCTGCTCTCCGCATCATCTCCTCACACAACCGTCTCCAAGACTTCTCCCGTGCTTCCCCCACACTCTGGAACTCACTGCCCCAACACCTCAGACTCTCCCCCTCACTCACCAGCTTCAAAAGCAACCTGAAAACCCATCTCTTCAATCTTGCCTACAACCCACAATAACGCCACTGCCACTGTGCTACCCCACAAACATGTCTGCCCCTCTCCTCCTGTCTCTTTCCTCCTCCACTGTAGATTGTAAGCCCTCGCGGGCAGGGTCCTCTCTCCCTCTGGACCAGTTATACATCATTTATTTTCACCATTGTACTTGTTTGGATCCATGTTATGTATGTGACCTTATGTATGTGCCCTTTCCCCCCACAAATGTCCAGCGCCCTGGAATCAAAGGCGCTCTAAAATAATAATAATAATAATAATGTTATTTTTTATTTAATTATTTTCTTTTACTTCATCACTTTCCATTTTTCTATTTTGCTGATTTTTATTTTATTTTATATATGAATTATTTTTGTAGTTTATTATGTTCTTTATTTCATTCCACTATTTGTTATCTGTCATTTTATAATTTTTTTCAAATGTTAGTGCTTTTAATATTATTCTTGTATATGAATCAGATTAAAAGTTTATGATTATCTTTATTTCATTCTACGTTATTTTTCATTTTGATAATCTGAAGCATTTGATTTTATTATTACTATAGGTTTTAAATGTTAATCCTTTGATCTCTTTTACATTATATCAAGTATTTTATTGTTTTTAGCTTTTATTTTTTTGGGTTTTTACTTTTTATATTTAAATTATTTTATCAGTTCATCAGTATTTTTATTCTACTGTATGTTATTTTCATTTCATTATATTTTTCTATAACATTATATATTTTCTTATATTATTTTATTATTTTTAGATTATCTAATTTTGTATTTTATTATATGTTTTTCTTAATATTTTTTCTAATTATTGATTGAATTTGATCTATTTTACATTATATTAATTGTTTAGGACACTTTTGTCAGATAGGGCTGTTTGGTTTTTTAAAGCAATGTTTTTGGTTTTTTTTGCAGTCTAATGTACTTGAAAAAGTTACTTATGAAATCTTGTCTTTCTTAAGCTGTGATAATAAAGATATAAAACTCCTGAGTGGCCGGAGAGAATAAATTCACCTTACTGTAGGTTATGCGAATAGATCAAGGAACCTCATTACAGATAGTAGCTAATGACAGAATGATCAATCTATTTTTCTCTGAACAGGCCTAGAATAAAATTAGACTAGACCACAGGACAATGACAAGAGCAATGCATGAATAAATAGGACCAGAAGAGCAATCTGACCTCACTTTACTGCTGCTGTGAGGGATGGTGCTGATCTGAAAGGTAGTCTCGTTACAGATAGTAGGTAATGACAAAATTATAGCTCTATTGCTGTCTAGACAGGTCAAGATAAAGATTAGACTAGATTAGAAGGGCATTGACAAGATTAATTCAAGCACTGATAGGTTCCAAAGAGCGATCTGATCGCACTTTACTGCTGCTGTACAGGGTGGTGCTCATCTGAAGTGTAATCTCATTACAGGTAGTAGGTAATGACAGAATTATAGCTGAACAGGTCAAGATAAAGATGAGACTAGACCAACAGGGCAATGACTAGATCAATTCATGCATGGATAGGATCAGCAGAGTGATCTGATCTCACTTTACTGCTGCTGTGAGGGGTGGTGCTGATCTAAAGGGTAGTCTCATTACAGATAGTAGATAATGAAAAAATGATAGCTTTACTGCTCTCTGGACACGTCAAGGTAAAGATTAGACTAGACCATCAGGACAACGACAAGATCAATTCCTGCACGGATAGGATCAGCAGAGCTATCTGATCTCACTTTACTGCTGCTTTAAAGGGTGGTGCTAATCTGAAGGGTAGTCTCGTTGCAGATAGTAGGTAATAACAGGCCAATACAAAGATTAGACTAGATAAAAAGGGTAATGACAAGAGCAATACATGAATGGATAGAATCAGCAAAGTCATCTGACCTCAATTTACTACTGCTGTTAGGTGAGGTGCCGATCTGAAGGTTGGTCTTATTACAAATAGTAGGTAATGAAGGAATTATTGCTCTACTGATCTCTGGTCAGGCTGAGATAAAGATTAGACTAGATTGACAGTGCAATGACAAGATCATTACATGAAAGAATAATGGGCTCATCTTTTTCTGTACTGGAAGTAGGCGCCTTCACACTTATTAGGTCTTGATTATAACAACATTTACCTCTCTCTTGACAGAGAGTCTGGCAGAAAACCACTTAATAAACCTAACTGCTGTGCTATGAGAGCTCACAGAGGGGAAGTCAGAGAGACAAACCAGTAAGTCTTGAACTTAGGGGAACTAAAAAAAATGTATAAAAATTTTTACAAAAAAAAAAAAAATCCAAGTAATAGTCAGATATTGTTTGTCAATATGTGAAAAAAAATGTCTCTACCTATACTTTATTTTTAATTTTATTCTTATTTATTTCATATCCTAATTATTTTATTGTTCTCTCATTATTTTTTGTTTACATTATTTTAAAGTTATTTTTTTCTCCTTTCTGTATTTTAATGTTCTTATTTTGTTTTCTACTTTATGATATTTAAACATTTTTATTATTTCATCTATTTAGCTTTGTATTATTTAATGCTCTATTTTTTGTTTACCTCCATTTTTATTATTTTGCAATTATTTTCTGTTGTCCATTTTTTCAATCTTTTAATTATAGTGATTAATTCTCCAATAATTATTAATTTCCTGTAAATTTGACGTCTTACAGTTCCAGGTACATAGACGATGTGCCGGTAATAAAGGGGTTGTTTAGGAATGGGAAAAAAAAAACATGTCTTCTTCCTGCAACAGCGCCACTCCTGCCCATGGGTTGGATCTGGTATTGCAGCTGATTTCAATGGAGGTGACTGCAATACCATTCACAACCTGTGGACAGATGAGATGCTGTTTAAAAGAAGAAAAAAAAAAAGCTGCATTTTTTTTCTAATTTTAGGCAGTTCCTTAAACTAAAAAATGACTAATGCCAAACAGTAAGGCCACAGATAAACAATAAAACTTAACTTTTAATTAATATTAATTTAAATAGCCCAAATCAGAACTAGATCCTGCACGGCTTACAGGGTAGTGTAAATAGAGTAGGTGGGAGCTGGTGCCTGCATAACACGAGCACTCCCTGTACCATTGCTTGGTCTTCCATTGTTCCTAACAGATTGATAAATTGTAGTAATAGATAAATGACTATAACATATTAGTCATTTATCAATTTGCTACAATTTATCAATCTGTTTGGAACAATGGAAAACCAAGCAATGGTACAGTGAGTGCTCATGTTATGCAGGCACCAGCTCCCATCTACTCTATTTACACTACCCCTGTAACCTGTGCAGAGGTGGAGCTGTGACATCTCCTATTGTGACCGGTGGATCCTTCTATAGGAGAGTGTTGTGGGCATGCTCTGTGTCCTGGGAAGAAGTCAGTGTGCAGGGAGGGGGAGCTGTGACAACTCCTATTGAGACAGGTGGATCCTTCTATAGGAGAGTGTTGTGGGCATGCTCTGTGTCCTGGGAAGAAGTCAGTGTGCAGGGAGGGGGAGCTGTGACATCTCCTATTGTGACCGGTGGATCCTTCTATAGGAGAGTGTTGTTGGCATGCTCTGTGTCCTGGGAAGAAGTCAGTGTGCAGGGAGGGGGAGATGTGGAGCTGTGACATCCCCTATTGTGACTGGTGGATCCTATGTTATCTATACACATTGGTGTCTCCCTGCTTGTGCTGATAATGCGCAGACAACTGAAAATCTCTCTCTATAGAACAGGAAATGTCAGACTATTATTAGGCCTAGTGGCCAAAGTGAGAACTGCAGGACTTAAGAATTAGTAAAAAATATTGAAAGTGAAATGGAAAAAAAAAAAAAAAAAAAGCATAACCAAAAATTCCTAAAAAATGTGTTTAACATAAAAATGTGAGTTAAACAATAAGTTATTTTTGATGACATCTTTCCTTTAAGCTACATCACAGAGTCGGGAATTGGATGAAGATCTCCCTTTAGATACGGGATTGTGGTCAGTTTCTCCCATTTCCCTACAGACGTTCTGCGTCTTCTTGTGTCTATTAAGTTCCTACTTGGCCCTTTCTGACTAAATAATTTATTAAATGTTCATTAATGTTGAGTAACGGTACTGGCCGTCATCAAAGGGGGAGTCAGTGAGCACTGTACAGATCAGGTACAGGTTGCTACTAATGTTTCTGCCCATCCTGCTCTCTCCCCTGTGCAGGTGTCAGTCTTCACTGTGTCCTGGCATTGTATTCCTAATACAGGAAGGACAGTTATGGATCCCTGACTGATCGGGGCGATCTGCAGAGCAGAGGATTGTGGGAGAAGGTGAATAGACACAGTAAAAAGTGCGATCCGATCCCATGAGCGACGGCGCCTCAGTACAGGGATCTGCACAATGTGACATCATCACTGCAGTCCTGGATGCGGGATAGAGCAGAATAATAAAATGATTGGAGGAGAGCAAGTAACAGATGCTCTGGGTTACGTCTGCCCTAAAATTCAATTCCCGGCTCGTCTATGCATCACTTTAACCCTCTTTAACCTCCATATGTTGCACATATTCCATAATTCTGGCTTTTATCGCTCCGCTCTGCTGCACAGAATGTGCTTTGTATTCATCTAAAAGCTACAAGGGCAACGGAGGATCTCCTGTGAGATAACGCCACATGGTGCCGCACGGCCACTGAATCACCGAGTCACAGGACTCCACGCCGGGTGGAGATGAGGACACTGCGCAACCGAGTACCCAGAGTCATCACAGCTCCATGAAGAGCATGAAATAGCCAGCTCTGTGCTTAAAGGGGACCTCCACTGCGGACGCCGGCGACCCGCTGCAGCTGGAGGGACAGGACCGAGAGGGATTCTCTTCTCTCTGCCTCACATATTATATCTGGCAACTCCACCTTTTGGCTGCATAGTCAGCAAATGTTTTTTTTTATAACATTTTCTTTGCTGCTTTTGCTTATTGTTTAATTACATCTGTTTCTCATTGGAAAGTGTCAGCAAGTTGCTGTTGATGGATCTTGAAATCGCAATTTTATTTCAAGAAGCTCAAAAAATTGCAACATTTGAAA
>JAODAL010034546.1:0-44108 GCA_025379985.1 Phyllomedusa bahiana
AGACCCCAAAAAAAGAAGCAGTTGTCATACCTTGTGAGTGATCATAATGATGTTGTTTGTGCTGGAGGGTATAGCTGGGTGTTGTAGTGCAACTTTGGGGCTCCCTTCTGCAACCTTCCTGTCACGGTGGGGTCCGAGGGTGATGGAGCCTTTTCTCCTCTCAGCATATAACACAAGGGAACTTCTTTAAATAAAATGTCTTACACAATAATGGGGGCAAATAGATAAAAATTTTTAACTGAAGGGATTAATTTTATACAGTTCGATACAGGTAATAAGGTTTTGGGAGTAAATGCGGGTTGATCAGAATCCTTAGCTTCAGAGAGGGGGGTTCCGGGGTTACTAGGGGTTTTGGCCTTAGCGAATAGACATAATGAAGTAGACAGACCTGCTCCAGGGACTTGCGGTTTTCAGCCTTTATAAGGTGCGTGTGAATGGTTACTTGAAGTTACTTGAACAAACTTGAGAGAAGATGACGCTGTAAATGCTCACTGACAAGTAGGAGGGATACGCATGGACACACCGACTTGTAAGCCAGGAAGACATGGACGATGAATGGGAGACCCTCTAACACTTCACCAATCCGACATAAGGCACTACTAAATACAGAGAATGTCCTACTGAGACAATGAGGACACACATCATATCCTTATAGCTGCCTGGGAACAGGTTAGGGGACAAAACCTCGGGCCTGAAGGGTTTATCTGAGGTGATGCAGAGAGGTTAGATGTGCCTCTGGCCAAGCCAGACTCCCAAATTTGACCAAACTGTCAGAACCCTGAAACCGCCCTCTTGGGTAAAGGGTGGGCGGAGCCAGCTTTCCCCTAGCTAATCACAAAGATGAGGGTTGCAGGGGAGGGACTCGATCAAGTCAACACTTGTTTTACAAACATATGAATTGACCAATCAATATCTCCTAGTGGGTTGCTATGGAAACTATAACACACCACCTTCACCACTAGAGGTCAATACACAGAATATCACACAAATAGAAATACAGAAATACATTGCTCATTAAATATACTACAAGAGAGTCTTAAACTAGGATATAAAAACATATAGGCCCTAATACACATGGTCCAGGGTTGCTAATGGCAAAAACACACTTCCTGACGCCTGACAAATACTGGACTGGGCCATTACACTGTTACCTGCCGATGTACCAAACCACCACTTGTCTGTGACTCTGCTATCTGTCTACGGTTGCACTTGCCTGTGAGCCGTCACATCTGCCAGTACCCATTGTCCTACATCCGGCACTTTGGCTGTCACCACGAGTAGCCACGTCAGGGGCAGCGACCTGGGGGTTCCCCGCAGCTAAGCTAAGTTTCGGCGGGCTCCAATGAAGACCGGGGGCCTCTTAGGCCGTGTTCACACGGCTTATTCCCGGCGGATTTGTGCGCCGTATTGAGCGCACAAATCCGCCGTGAATAAGGGGCGGGACGGGGGCAGGGCCGGAACGCGCGGGGGCGCCGCTCCCGGCCCCATGACAATGCATTGTTTAGGCGCGTACGCGCCGTAAATAATGTGCATGTCACATTTCTCCCCCCCGCGGGGATTTGCCGAGCGGGGAGGAGCGACGGATTCCCCCTGTTCTCAATGAGAGCAGTGGATTACCGTAATTGCTGCCCCGGATTGGCGCCGTACTGAAGCGCAAATCCGGCGCGCAGTACGGCGCCAATCCGCGGCAAAATAAGCCGTGTGAACGAGGCCTTAGACTTCGCTCCCTAGTGTGGTATGCATCTATTCTATCATCACTCGCAGTGGCCCAGAGGATCCACCTATACCCTGTGTCCACTTTTGGTTTGTTTTAGTGTTGTTCTCATTAAGCCATTGTAATTATAGAATTTATAGTGTTTATTTGGTTATATATATTACTTTTTTTCTTTTTTCCTTTTTGTGTACAAATGAAAACAAAAAAATATGTGATTTTTTAAATATTTTTTACATTGCCTAATGTGCACACTTTAAATACTTTAAACCACAATAGTTTTATGTCTTTTTTTTGTTTTGCTATTACTGATTTTTAAAGCGTATTTTACTAGTAGGTGTTTTTTTTATTGATGGTTGTGTATGTATGTGTGTACATAAAGAGACCCATAAAGGCCATTGGAGCATAATACAAAGAAGACTGATGGTCATAGAGAGAAGGGACAAAGCAGCAAGAGAGGACAGAGAAAGATCTGCTTATATTTTTACACATGTGTGGTGGTAATTGGGTGATTAAAAACAGTCCTCTATAGTTTCTATAATTCTATAATGGTTTACCATGGCTGAAAATAGGAAGACCATCTCTAGGGTACAAAACGCTGCTCTAATAAGTGAATTAAATATTGCGCAGACAAAGGGAAGATAAACATTATGAAGATCTGTCGTTTTCTCTGGAGATGATTAAAGCGAACCTTTCCCTAATACATGAAAAAATAATTGCATTTACAGTAATTTCCTAATATGCATAATAGATATAAGGAAGGAGTAATAAAAGAACCGCACATGTCCCACTCTCTAAGTCTAAGCCACCAGACACTGAAACATATTATAAAAATATAATTTGCTCTTTGAGTTCACAGTTTTTACGGAAAAAAATGGTAAATATTTAAGCAGAGGTTTCTGCATCTGCCATATTATTTGCAAATATACGCTCTGCATAATTGTTAAAAAAATCCCTACACACAGTCGCCAATCCATAGAAACAACTGTTGAAAGTAATAAAGCAACATTGTGCATCTTTTAATTACGATGCTTTTATTTTAATGTAAAAAAAGTAATTGCTAGGTGAGTTTCTACGAGTAAAGCTCACCTGCCAGAAGTTCCAGCATATGATTGTTTAGCTGTTATTAACCATTTCCCATATATCAAGGTCTTCAGCCTAGAGACCTGCCTCAGGGAAACACTTATGTAAAGTAATGGGAGCTTAGCACATTCTAAAGACCATCACTGGGATTTTCAACAGCGTTACGTTACTTCTGCAGAATTAATACGACATTACCATATTATTTATTCCTACTTCACCACATTAGCAATAAACACTGTATGTTTTCCTAGTAATTGGCACAGAACACTGCTTATATATATCTTCGGTTTTAACAAGGTAGTGGATGTGAGAGAATTAATAGCTAAAGCTACCAATGTGATCTGAAGCTGGAGGGCAAGAGGCCTTTGGGAAAATATGAGATGCAGCATATTTTAAAGAAAAGTTGGTAACTTAAATGATCGTGCTGTACAGTCTTCTGAATACATTGATGAAAGCTGAAGTCACACTGTTAGAACAAACACATTTCATACATTCGTTTTTCTGATTTAACAGTCCTTTTGTGGTTGTCACTTTATTTAAATTAAAAGTAAAGTATAATAATCCTTTAACTATCAAGGAACAATGACTATTACTTACAAACACAAATGCAAGAGAGGGAAGGAGTTGAGATTCATTGTGTTGACTATTTCTAATGTTCTTTTTCTAAAACTACAATGTACAAGACAAATAGTGAAAATGCAAGGCGGTACTTGGCCATTTAGTTGTATCATCCATGTTAATTACTAGGTTTCACGCAATAGGTCTGTGTGTATGAGGGTGGCATAGCAAGAGTGGTGAAGGGGAGGGAGTTGGTCCGCCCTAGGCACCACACTTGGCCATTCTCCCGGTCCCCCAAAGTGTTGGCAAGTCTAACTGGCATATATGTACAGCACTTGGATGGTGCGGGCTCCGATGCTGCACCTGCGCCATTCGCAGTGGGAGTTGGCTGCAATGTACAGCTGGGTTGCCACTCCAGCGGCCAGGAATAGAGCTAGCTTTGATTCCAGTCACTTCTGTTCTTGATGCTGCAGTCAGTAGCATCCGTGGCAGCTAGGTAGTTAACAGAGGAAGGGGGCTCCTTCTGTTTCCTATAGGCACGCCTGCAAAGCGATCACAGGGTGTCTATGGTTGCTGTAGCTGACAAAGGACAAATAATGGCTTCTGTCTCTGCCATATACAAGCAGTCTGTCAGAATCTGTCACAGGTACTGTAAGATACATAGGAATACAGTAATGCCCAATAATGTATTGCTATTTATTATAAAAGTAATCGAGTTATCACATAGCCTATTCCCATATTTGGACTATAAAAAAGGTAAACGATAAATAAATGAGAAATCTTTAAACAAATAAATAATAAAATTTAACGCAAAACCTGATTCCCCAAATAAAAAAACTTTATTTTGTAAAAAAAATACACATAATTGGTATTGCCGCATCCATAATGTTCCAATTTATAAAATTGTTTTTATCCTGTGAAGGACAGAGTTTTTTTTTGGTTGACATGTTCGTTTTTTCCTTCATGCCTTCCAAAAGCCATAACTTTTTTTATTTTCCCATCTAAATAGACATGTGAAAAAAATAGTGTATGTAAACTTTTGACTTTGCAGAAAGTAATAGAAATGCTTTAAAAATTTCTCTCTCTCATTATTCTGGCATCTGGCAAATATAAATACAGTAATTTTGGTTCCTAATTGACCTAAAACAGGTAAGGTTTATTCTGATTTCATGCCAGATGGTGAGAAAAACATGCATATGTGTCTTTTTATGTATACACTCCAAAAAAGCATAGTGATAGGTTAATAGGCTTTCTATAGACCTGTCCCTAGCATTTGTGTAAGTCTGAGAGATGTCTTGCAGTGGCTTAGTACCCTCTCCCAATTATATAAACATGCATGCTCAGCCATGTGTGTATGTTTACAGGGGATTTATGAGAAATAACTGCAGAACAAATGAGCTACTGTATCTTAATAGGGTTGTCTCACCATGCTGTTTTACAGAGCCACAGCAAGCTTCAGAGTTACACTTACTAGTTAGGCTGTGGGCGGTTCTACAGCAGTGATTGGCATATAAACTCTGCTATTTTTATTTGAGCCTGTTACAGCAGCGGTCCCCAACCTTTTTTCCACCAGGGACTGGTTTTATGCAAGACAATTTTTCCACGGCCCAATGGCCGGGGTTATCGGGGGCATAGTTATTAGGGGTGGGGTTATGGAGGGGGTTGGATGTTTAGAATCACACACAAAAACCACAATAAACTGTATACTGTATCATTTAGGGGTATAGTATGGGGTAACCAGTATTTTATAACTGCAGACTGATTGTCAGCTCTGTGGGTCAGTATTATATTAATAATGCTGACCCACAGAAATGACAATCAGTCTGCAGTAATATTGATCAGCTCTGTGGGTCAGCATTATTATTATTAGTATTATTATTATTAATGTTAGAGTGCCCTCAGTTCCAGAGCGCTGTACATTCGGGTTGCATACATAACATAGTTCAAATAACTACATATATACAGGTTTATAATATACACATGTAATCAGCTCCGTCATTATAGAGATATATGCGCCTTGTAGTCATTCTATATATATAAATATAAATATTATATATATATTTTACTATGTCCCCTGTAGTCATTAGATATATATATATATATTTTATATTATATATATTATATATATAATATACCCCTGTTTCATTAGAGATATATGCCCCTGTAGTCATTAGATATATATATGCCCCCTGTAGTCATTAGAGAGATATTTATATATATGCCCCCTGTAGTCATTAGATATATACATACATATATATATATATATATAAATATATATATAATATTTATATATATATTAAAAATATATATATAATATATATATATATATAGTAAGATGGCAACAGCAGAAAGGGTGTAAACGGTGTATATATCCCCAGCCAGGGTATGGAGTTTGGGGGCATGAAAGGCCAAAATTGATAGTGTCGACTGTATAGACGTCACATAAAGTTTTATATGTTAGCATGGCTTCCAGCCATTCCCGGGTCGGCCTTGCATTGGGAGTAATCATAGAGCAGGGAGGGTGCTTACTCCCCATGGTCCACTCCAGAAGAAACATGCTGGGGAACTAGATGGGGTAAAGGTGGGTTTGTAAATATTAAATTGTTAATTCCGAGCTCAGATGAGCTGGGTTTTGGGTTTTTTTTTATTGGGGGGATGCCCTTTTCACTTTCTTTGTTTTGCGCCTAATTAAAATACAGAAAGGGCCCCGATTTTACACCCGAAGAACTGTCCCTTTGCCCCGCCTGAAGAAAAAAGGGGGTGCCAAGGTTCCCCGAAACCACTAAAGCTCACCCAAAATGTAAAAATATATTATATATATAAAAATTTATTAAAACTACCGGCCCACTTTATTAGGGACACTTGTCCAACGGGCCCTTAACACTTAATTTCTAAAACACCAAAACCCCCATGGCGGGGAATCAGTGCATTTAGGCATTTTGAAATGGTCAAGACAACTCCTTCAGTTTAAAACCCACATCAGGATGGGAAGAAAAAAGGGGTTTTTAGTGCCTTTGAACGTTGCATGGTTGTTTTGGGGCCAGAAGGGCTGGTCTGGTATTTTTAAAAAAGCTGTTTTTCCGGGGGTTTTTAGCACAACCATCTCTAGGGTTTACAGAAATGGTCCGAAAAAAAGAAAACTCCTTAGCGGCAGTCCTTTGGGGGGAAAAAACCCTTTTTGACCAGGGCAAAGGAGAAAAAGGGGAACGGTTTTGAGCTGAAGAAAAGGGAACAGTGACCCAAAACCACCCGTTACAACCCAAATAGCGAAGAGCATCTCTGAACGCACTACGGGGAACTTTTAGGAGATGGGCTACAGCAGCGAAGACCACACCGGGTGCCAAATCCTTTCACTAAAAAAAGGAAACTGAGGGGCCCAAATTTTCCCAAAACCCTCGAAATTGGGGCAGTAGAAATTGAAAAACTTGCCTGGTCGATGGTCTCGTTTTTTCTGCGCCCTTCGGTGGTAGGGGCAAATTTGGCGCACAACATGAAAACAGGATCCATCCTGCCTTGTATCAACGGTTCAGGTGGGGGTGGTGGTGTCTGGTTGGAATATTTTCTGGCACTCTTTGGGGCCCCCTTGGTACCAATTGAGC
The DNA here is from genome assembly GCA_025379985.1 of Phyllomedusa bahiana. Taxonomy (NCBI): domain Eukaryota; kingdom Metazoa; phylum Chordata; class Amphibia; order Anura; family Hylidae; genus Phyllomedusa; species Phyllomedusa bahiana. Next base: position 6,952 of record JAODAL010034546.1, read on the forward strand.
ACGTTGCAACCCTTTTGGGAAACTTGCCACGAAGAATTGAGGAGTTTGAAGGCAAAAGGGGTCCAAACCGTTTCTGCATGGTGACCTAAAAAGTGGCCCGGGAGTGTATAAATTTTAACACCTCACTAGCATTCGGGCGCCCTCTTGGGCCATCCTGGGGCTACTTAGCTTCGCAGGATCGCCGTCCTTGGTAAGACAGGTGGCACTCTGACACAGGTCTTCCATTTAACACTGGCCTCAACCAGCTTTATTGAGGCACAGTATAGCAGAAAAACATAAATAAAAACCTCGGCCGTCTGGCCACTAACTATACATGTGTAAAGAGTCCCTCTCTCACATGTGAACAGGACCTAACGTCCAGACTCACCAAACCACTTTCTCCCAGTCTCCACTGGTTCTGGCTTCCTCAAGTATAGGGGTTCAGAGCCTCCTCTCTCAAGCTCCACTGCTTCTCCATACTGCAGTTGTCCACACCCCCCGATCATCTGGAGTAGGAGGTCTTTAATAGATCTCCAGAGACCTACCCAATACCTGGGCTGGACCATAGGGACCTGGAACGTGGGAACAACCACCCACCCATCTGCAGTTGTTCTGGGAAGGCCAGCCCTTAGTAGCTGGACATTAGCCATGCTAGGTAAAAGGGTCAGCAACCAAATGCTGCTGACCGACAATACCTGGCTTCCCCCACCGAGAGTGGGGGCTCCATCCACCAGGAACTCCATTGCTTGCAGCTGCGACCTTTCCAGCCTCCTCCTGAGAGGGCAGTCAGGAGCACAACTCTGCACTCTGTGGCATCTACAACACGGCTCCCTCTGCTGGTTGGTGGTAGCAGGCTCCTGCTGCTGAAGTTGGTTGCCCACGGCAACAGCAGAACACAGGTCCCTCTGCAACTTGGCTGCTCTGGATGTGGACTCCTCCTTCGATGGACGACACAGCCTCCTGGCCACAGGACATCCGCTCAAGCAGTCAGGTTGGTTGCCCGTAGCAACGGCTTTCCCCACTTCTTGCTTTGCCTCCTGCACACAAACAGTCCTCATTAACCCCAGACATGCCAAAATCTCCATCTTCAGTTTGGGGAAGTCTCTTGCATCTTGCAGGGACAAATTACAGTACACCCTCTGGGGTCTGCCTGTTAGGTAGGGCGCCAGAATATCTGCCCATTGCTCAGGTGGTAGTCTCTCGCTTAATGCCACCTGCTCAAACGCAGCGAGGAAGACCTCCACATCTTCCCTTGCGGTCATCTTCCACATGGCTTTGTACAGCCCGTCGGGCTCTGACATCATCCTCTGGGTTCTTCCTTGGTGACACAGCCTCCCTTTTGGTATTCAGCTGTGCCTGGAGCCTCAGATTGCACTCTCGCTGCTCTGCAATCTGCTGGGCCCACAGCTTGTTCATCTCCTGCTGCTGGGCGGTTGCCTGCACCAACTGGGCCAGCAGCTCCTCCACGGCAAAAACTTTTCAAGTAGCAGTAACAGTCTCTCTGTCTTTAAAGGCAACACTTGCTCCACCGAGCTCACAGTTTCTTCTGGGCTTTTCTTGCGCCAATCCAACTGTGCCACACTCGTGTGCCAATAATGCCCTTCGCATCCTCCACCAATGTAACGCCTCACTTGCGTTCGGATGCCATCTTGGGCCGTCCTAGGGGTACTTAGCTTCGCAGGATCCCCGTCCTTGATAAGACAGATGGCACTCTGACACAGGTCTTCCGTTTAACACTGGCCTCAACCAGCTTTATTGATGCACAGTATATAGCAGAAAAACATAAATCAAAACCTCGGCCGTCTGGCCACTAACTATACATGTGTAAAGAGTTCCTCTCTCACATGTGAACAGGACCTAACGTCCAGTCTCACCAAACCACTTTTAGAGATGTATATATGCCCCCTGTAGTCATTGGAGATTAATATATGCTCCCAGTAAATAGCCAGGCTACTTAAAAGAAAAAAGAAAAGAAAGTTTCTCACCTTTCCTGATCCCCTGCAGAGACGCTGCCTCCAGGAGCTAGTGTACAGGGAGACCCAGCAGCACAGGGGGTGTGACGACACCTCTGCATCACACCCCCTGCGTCGCTGATGTGTACATACGGTGTTCAGTGAGCACCGTATATATGGCGATAGGGAAAGCAGGGACAGTAATGAGCCGCTCCTGCTTTCTCTCTAGCGAAGCAACTGCATAGTCTGTGTGCAGCTGCTAACTCTGCGCGGCCGGCTTACAACAGCCGCGCAGAGTAGATGCCGACTGTCCGGAATAAAGTCAATGGGCGGTCGGCATCATGTGTAGCTCGGGGTCATGGACCAGCAGAGCATGCGCAATGTCCCGGTGCCGGTTCGCGGCCCAGTGGTTGGGGACCCCTGTGTTACAGTGAGATGAATTTTGGAGGTTTGTAAACTGTAGTGCTTAAGCTATGGACCTCTAAAGGTCAGTAACTTAAATAAACAAGCTTCTGTTTTTCTAATAAAAATCCAAGTCCAAAATGAGATAAGAAAAATCCAACATTTAATTTTGTATATATAGGCACTGTAGGCGGTAGAGTTACAACTAGGGCCGCCTGATATTGTCTTTATAATTACCCCTATATATATTGGTTTATCACTAAATAGCTATCTAGGGACAGTTTTCTAGGGTCTTCTAGTTTTTGCGGGGCCGCCCTTTTTCGGGTAAATACTCTGCTAAGGGCCTCATAAGGTAGTCTAGTCATAAGAGTTTCTTTAGAGTTCATTATATTGTCCCCTTCTATGGTTACATCCTTTATCCCTTACATATCTCTAGTTGGGAGGAGTCCCTATCAGTGTATATTTAGTATTTACTGCATACATATATTTTAACGTCCATTAAAAGTTATATTTTAAGAGGTTGGGATTATTTTGGAATTGTTTTACTAATAAGACACAGCTAGGAGTGACGTCAACATGGTCATCTAGAGCAGCTGGAGCAGTGAGAGCAGAAATAGGTGGTCTGTAACCTAAAGAAATTTGTGTACATAAGGAGTAGTTAAAATCTCCTTTATCTTCTAAACAAAGCAAAATCAGAAAAATAATTTATGTGGTAATAGTCTTTGTATACCTTTACCTACAGGTTTAAAGCTAATCATTGTAGTGAAAAAGCCACCTTAAAGATGCAGTGGTTTTTTTTTTGTAGTAATGCACTACATTGTACTATCGTTGCATATATAGTAAGTGTCATTTTTTCATATTTTACATTTTCTTAAGCTCGTTCAATTTTGCTTGTTCAATTTAGCATTCTAGCTGAAATACATGTGAAAAATCAGCACTATTTGGACCAGGTCTGTCTAAGATTATGTCTTCTGTTGCAGATTTCTTAGTTTTTGTTGAGAAAAAATAACACTATTTGTGCATTCAAAAAGATGAACATCCTGGCAGAAACTGATAGATTCCATTATTATAAGTCATTTGGATCCTTTCAGTGCTGATGATGTTTTTTGTGCACCTAATCTGACACTGTGTTTTGGTTTTTGCTTAGGTACTCTTAGGAACCTCTGACCCGTGTCAACAATGGGTACCATAGCAGAAACCAGGCAATCAGGTTCATTGGGTGTCACAGGTGTCCATTGTAAAATGGATCCGGATCCACCTCCGCAAAAGAGTTTCCAAATGGAACCTCCAGTGCAGTTGTGAACAAGGCTGTATATTGGAGAAGTAAACTGAGCCTCTATACTTATCCTCTCTTTAAGGCTCACTTATGTTTCTGGCTGGAATGATTAAAAACTGAGCCAAACTTGGCTAGGTAAAAGTAAAGGAATCAGTGTTAATACCAAAATGGATGATATCATGAGTTAAGGAAGACATTTCATCACATCGTTCATATGCCAATTCAATTCCTGTCAGAACTGCACTACTAGCCCTTTAAGGATTTTGTTGCAGCCTCAGCCGGGATGAGGCTTGGTGCTTGATGAGTTAAGCACTTGAGCCAATCCCTGGCTGAGGCGGGGTATTTAAACCGCTTCCTGTCCTCCATGCCCTGCTGGTGATTGCTTGTGTCCTAGCTGTTGGTTTTTGCTCTGCTCTTTCGCTGGTTCTTTGGATTTTTGCTTGTCTTCCTGGTTACTCTCTCGTCTCGTCCTTCGGTACTACGTATACTTCTGGTTTGTCCCCAGCCCGTCTGACTATTCTCTATTTGTTGGCTGTTTTTTGTCTGTTTGGTTTGTCTTCCATTTATCTTCTGTCTGTTGTCACCCTTTTACTAGGGTATATTTCAGGAAGAGGTTTGAGTGTGGGGTTGCCCTTCTTTGGGCGGGTGCTCTGCATCCCTTACAATTCCATTCTGTTGAGTTGTTTGTTTTTTCAGTAGGTGCTCCTCATGTAGGATTCCATCTTTCCTGCAATACAGTGAACATAAAATATGAATTATTAGATATTATGTCTTAATAAACATTCAACTTAATGAACTGAATATATACCAAAAAATGGAAATTTTGCATGGTGAATGCATTAACCTTATGAAGGACCAATGACATCTCCTGCCATGTCTGTTTTAGCAAATACTTCTGTTTCCCCATGAAATTTCAAATCTGGAGCATCTTCTCTTAATAACTCTGTGTTGTGTTGTTCCTCTATCATTCTTTCTAGAAATGTATTACTGAATCTGTCAGATGGGTGTTACCATTCCCAATTTTAAAAAGGGTGTTTCTGTGCACACACTAACTATCAGCACTGCTTGGACAATTTCAGATGGTGCACTAACAACCCCCCATTGGCAACACCCATCTGACAGATTCAATAGTAATTTCTAGAAGGGATAAAAGAGGAACAGAACAATTGGTGTATAGAGTTATTTTTCAGCTTAGTATCAAAAACACAAATCACTGATATGACACAAAGCAATGTTTGTGTCACGGATGCCCCTGCGACCCTCGTCCCGGGTCGCAGGCGCATCCGTTCCCCGATGCCGTGCGGCGCCCCGTCCCGCACGTCGGGTCGGGGGTCCGCTCAGTCCCCTGCCAGTGCTCAAGTCCACTTACCCGGCCACGCTCCTGCTCCGTCTGCTTCTGTCCCTCAGCGTGCGCGATCCTGCTCCCTAGGGCGCGCGCGTGCCGGCAGTGTTAGATTTAAAGGGCCAGTGCACCGGTAATTGGCTATTGCCAGGCACTGCCCCTATTTAAGTCTACCTCATCCTAGCAGCCTTGTCGGATCTTTAGTGCCCTTGCCTATTGAGAAAGCGTTCCCGTAGCCTTGTCTTGATTACCGTGTACCGAACCCTCTTGTATACGTTTATTGACCACGAATCTCTGCCGCCTGCCTTGACCTTCCTGCCTGTCCCCAACTACGAGCCTGCCTGACGAATCTGTACCTCGCCTACCCCTGGCCGCCACTGCAAGCAAGTTCCGCCAGTGGAAGCGACCTGGTAGACTCCCGCTGCAGCAAGTCCATCCCGCTTTGCGGCGGGATCTGGTGAAAACCGGGACCTACTTAGATTCCGCTCCCTGGCGTGGGCTTCCACCATCGCTTGCGGTGGTCCAGCGGATCCACTACCGCGGACCGTTTCAGATTGTTTAATAGCTGAACATTCATTCTTCATGAAACACACCTCTAGCAAATAAAAAAAAAAATATTTTAAGTTATGGTGCGTATAGAGAAAAAAATATGGAATCACCTAGTTTTTTACATTTCTAAAACAAATATTAGCACAAGTATAAATGCAAATTAGTCTATATTAAAAATTGCATGTCTCTAGACCATAACTGAGACTTGGATTGAGAGAAAACTCTCCGCTGCTCTAGGTGAGAAGGTTTGAGGAGGAGGAGGCACTCTGTATTCTTATATGAGTTGAAAAAGCCTGCAGAATAGGTTTTCTATTAAAAATTCAACTGATCTTTACATACGGATAGGTGCTCTAAGAATTGATCCTGATCTGTAAAGGTTTTACCCTATGTAAAGCATATATTTGTACATTTAAGTAGTATATTGTGGTGCATAATAAATCTCCTGATTTGGATAGCATGGTGGCTTGGTGGTTAGCAGTGTTGTCTTGCAATGTCATAGTTTCATATCCCACCAAAGACATCAGCTGCGGGGAGTTTATATGTTCTCCCCATTTTTGCGTGGGTTTTCTCATGGTACTCTGGCGTCCCTCACACACTGATTTAGATTGTGAGCCCTAATTGGTACAGGGACCAATGAGACTAATGACAATCTCTGTGCAGCGCTGTGAAATATGAAAAAAACTGTGATATGTAAATGAATAAAATAAATAAATGTTTATATTTGCTACAAAGTAAAAAATCTTAGGTTATCATCCTCTAAGTTTAATGATTCCATCATTTTCTACCAGAAAATTAAGGGCCTTATGTGTGAAAACTGTCTAGCAGCAAGTCTGTTTTTGACATCATAACTAATCAGAGCTCAACTTTCATCTTATACAGTGACCTGAAAAATAAAAGTTTAGCTTTGAGCCTTGAGCTTGGTTGGGCAACAAAGACAGTCATACTGCTAGACAGTTTTCACACATAAGGCCCTAAATATCCAAGCAATTCCTTCTTTGATGTTCTTCTCTCCTTGGATCTTATTCTATCTTATATTAAAATGAGGACAAAGAACTATGTAGGGAATTCTTTGAGACAATTCTTCTAAATATATACTGTATTAGCTGAGTTCCTACTACTAAACTTATCTTCTGTCAGTTGTGCCTGAATATCTTTTAGCAGGTATTCATGAGTAGATTCCAATGAAGCGGAGGCAAATCCATAGCTAAGAAAAGAGTGAGCATAGTCAACGTGTGACTATGTTTTCTCTGTCTATGATTTTACACAATTTCTTCGTGGGACAGAATAGCAGAATGCTATTTTGTCCCAAAAAGAAATTGTATTCATGCATATACGGCCAATGGAGGGAAAGTTCAATAGTGTAAATTCACCCTCGGTCAGAAGGATGCTTGGCATGGTCCTCAAATCCTTACAGACCCCATTCATTTTAATAGGGTCACATTTCCAAAGGGGTTCCAGTAATTTTAATATCAAGACTAATGATGAGCGATTGTGTTGACAATCGTCATCTTATAGATAACAGATTTTTGAAATTATTGAAATTATGCCGATAGTCGATAATCGCTGACGACCATTAAAGTCTATGGGAGAGCAACAACACCTTCATTCTTACACCCAAACAGGGGAGGAGAAGCTAGAATTAACATCCACAACAGTAACCTGGATATGTGCTACCTCTTAGGCAAGACAATTAGGCTATAAAAGTCACAGAAAACAATTCATAGGCTAAAATAATTCATCATATTCAATGGCTAACAGAAAACATGAGGACGTTGTAGCCACAGCAGGTACAGCGGTACCAGCAGCCACGGGGAACCTTTCACACAAACAAGACAAGACAAACCGCTATTGGAAATGGCACATGGGAACTGCCAGGAGACCTCTAGCACTTTTTGCACCAGGGACCAACAACTTGTCATATATGCGGTACTGGTGGCAGCAAGAATGTCCCAACGGGTAATGCGGAGGTTCAGCTGGCAGGGCTTCAGTTACAGCGGGTGCGGTGAGAGACAGGGCCACATGCAGCTAAATCAAATGGGGTGCCCACCCATTGCTACTTCCTATTTTTAACATATCAAGGGGCACCTTTTTCATTCTGGCCCCTGGCAGGAATACTACCCAATTGCTACCCCTGGCATCCATTTTAAAGTAGCCTGACCCCAAAACCACCAAAAAATGCCTTATGGACACCTTAAGCGGGTTTTTGGACACAAAATGCCCCAAAAATTATAAAAATGACCTCTCAGCCAGTGTTAAAAATTGTGAGGAAGAAATGCCACTTAGAAACCACATTTCTGTACCAAAGGACCAAGATTATAGCTGGTTTTGGACAGCACAATACCCACAAATATTATAAAAATTACCTCTCAGCCAGTGTTAAAAATTGTGAGGAAGAAATGCCACTTAGAAATCACATTTCTCTACCAAAGGACCTGGATTACAGCTGATTTTCACAGCACCATGACCCCAAAACCATTGACAGTGCTTGAAATTTTCTTGAAGAAATGACAAAATGGAATAGGTTTTTTTCATGAAACCGAGCATGATTGGTGTCTTTTACAGTCTCCTAACCGCAAAACCAGCAAAATAACCTTTTGGGCACTCAGAATAATAATAGCATTAAGAAATGATCATTTAAAAAAAGTTTTTTTCAAGAAGACCATTTCTTTTGGAAGAGGAATGTGAGGTAGACCAGCAACTAGGGCCACAACTCGGCAACTAGGGCCACAACATCATCAGAGATCCACGCCTGATTCATCTTGATGAAAGTCAGGCGATCCACATTGTCAGTGGAAAGCCGGATGCATTTGACGCTGGCTGCTGGGCAGGACAACACCTCTATGGCTTGGTGAGTGTGCTCGGGCCATTCATCCATTTTGGATACCCAGAAGTCAATTGGGTCCAGAACATATCCAAAAACAGATACGCAGATAGTCGTGCACCATGATCTTAAGCAGGTCTCTGTGTGTGTCGTATGTGTGCCCTGCATTACAGGCGTTGCTGAGGTGGTAAATAAGGATTGCCAGAGGTCACCCATTACACCCCTGAGTTTTTCACAGTCTCTTACTGAGAAACTGTACTGCAAAGACTGCAGATCACAGATATTCTTAAATCCCTCTAATTTCCACTGGCCAACTAGGATTAGAAACAGAATTGTTTCAATCGAATACCTGTGAAATGCGGTCTGGTGGAAGAAATATGTATAACACAATTTGCGTACATATGAGCTCATTGTGGCAAACAGACGCACGGACTGCAATAAGAGTATTTAAATGTTATATGGATTAATATGGCGGCCTTCGCACCACTGACTACAGGCGCAATTTACTAGGAAATATGTATAACACAATTTGCGTACAACTGAGCTCGACGCACGGACTTCAATAAAACTATTTAAAAGTTATAGGGATAAGTCATGCCGGTTTTGGGAACACTGACACGCCGTCAGTGCAATAGAACTGGAAAAACAAAAGGGACAATTTCACCTCCTATCAGAGGTCTGCTGGCCAAAAAAGTGGTAAAAAACATTGCTTTTTCAATTCTAGGTCACAGAACACACTGGGCTCCACAATATCACCCTTCCTTTCCAAGCCTCTCCCCTGCCGCCCTCCCCCCCCACCCCCCCGCCCCTCCCATGCTGCACACATCCGTAGATATCTTTAAAAATTTCTCTAAATAAATACGATGTGAAATTCTCTTATCTAACTCTCTTCTAAGCTACAGCTAGGTGGATGGTTTTGTGTATTAGAAGAGACTATCTCTCAGAGCTGTTAGAACAGCTATTGGTTTAAACGCTGAGATGTCCTGCTGTGAAGTGTGATAGACAGAGAATGAGCTGAACAGGAAATGCAGTTGCCTAGATAAAACGACGAAACGTGATTTTTCGAGCCAATGAGATCCATACACCGCCCAGTCATGACGTCGTACATCCTCCTCACCCCCCTCTATCCTCGGAGTTGATTGGCTGGCCGCCAAAATTACAGGAAACGCTGAAAATGGCGCGATAGTAAAAGATTATATATAAGATTGTCACCTAAACTATCGCGTGATCGGAAATTTCCGATAAGCCTAAAAACCGTGGCGATTTCAACTATTGTCGATAATATCGCTCATTCCTGATCAAGAAAAAATGACTGTGCTATTTTTTGCAATCAAAAGCATCAGTAAAACTGGCAGAAACCGTAATAGAAACCTATATGTAAGTGTAACCAAAGCCAAAGTACATTTTAACAGAACAATGGGATTCTTAAAGGGTATTCCTATCTTTTTACCTAACTTTAAACATTTAGGTAAATAAAGATTATTACCAAACAAATTGCTGTTCCAGTTTTGCTTCCTTTCAGAATTAGAACTGTTCTTATCTCCTGCTTGTATACATAAGGTTTCTAGGTTACTAACTACCGCTCTCTGCTATGGCAGTCCTGGCCTGAATGGTGACATCCCTCCGTGCTGTGTCATAGCACAAGCACAGGGTGGGGCGGGCTGCGGGCGCGTCCGTCCAACTACCCCTCTCCCTGTGCCGGAGGTGAGTGGCGCCGTGGTCCGGGTGCTGGACCGTGGACGCACTCGTCCCCCGGAGTCTGTTAACTCACCCATCCATGTTCCCGACTCCCTGCGCCCTTGTGTCGGCCGGTGCACGCGCCCCCGCTCCCTAGGGCGCACGTGCGCCGACTACTGCAAATTTAAAGGGCCAGCGCGCCGGTAATTGGCTGTGCCGGCTGCTGACCCTATTTAGGGGCTCCTCCTCCGGCAGCCCTCCGCCAGATCTTTAGTGCTCCTTGCCTATTGTGAAAGCGTTCCTGAAGCCATATTCTGACTACCGTGTACCGTACCATTTGCCTCCGTCTCTGGACTACGAATCTTGCCGCCTGTCCTGACTTTCCTGCCTGTAGACGACCACGAACCTAGCCGCCTTCCCTGACCTTCTGCCTGTCCCCGACTACGAGCCTGCCTTCCGATTTTGTACCACGCTACACCTCGGCTGCCACCGCAAGCAAGTCGCGTCAGAGGTATCGACTTGGTAGACTCCCGCAACAGCAAGTCCATCCCGCTTTGCGGCGGGCTCTGGTGAAAACTGGGACCTACTTAGATTCCGCTCCCTGGCGTGGCTTACGCCATCGCTTGCGGTGGTCCAGAGGATCCACTACCTCCAACTATTACACTGGGTCTTTGTTACTGACAAACTTTAACCCTTTAGAGCTCTGTAGCCTGGTGCCCTGCTGTTAAAACTCCTCTATCATTAATGTGCCTCCAACAGGCTCAGCTAAGACAGCAGAGTTGAAATGTCACTCACTGCTATCGAACCACCTACTGCCTGAACAGGAAGTTTGAGCCTAAGCAGAGCAGTCTCTGTGAAACAGCTTATACTTACAGCAAAATTCAGCTTCTCGTGAGAATTGTACTGCTTATTTTAATAACATTATTAACCCTATGAATCTCTTTTGACATGACTTTTTCATGCATTGCCAGGGAGTTCTTACATTAAAATATATTTTGGTAAAAAAAAGCCTAGCTTGATGCACCTGAAAAAATATGCAACATATTCCATCCTCTGATCTCTGACTGCTATGAAAATTCTTTTCAAGCCAGAAGACTTGTCTGTGCATGGGAAACCACATGCAAGATTCCTTACAGCTGCTGGATGAATCAAGGTCTTTTGACAAGGGAGGGGAACCTGCTTGACTGAGGTCAACAGTGTGTGGTCAGCTGGAGCATATAGGAAACTCAAGGCAGGGGAAGAGAGCTTTCAGATACTTTTCGAACCTGGTTATAGTATGGTTATATTTTATATGAAAAAATAAAATTGTTATTATTACTATAAAGACAGACAGATAGATGGGTAGATAGAGAAATATAGAGATCGCAAGACCTAAAGGTACTCTTTTCTAGGCTCTCTTTTTCCAGTGGACCTAACGCATGTGTATGGTCTGCCTATATATTAAATGCAACCATTGGCAACAATTCTGGAATAAAGAAACATGCTTTATAGCAAAATCCAGAATTTATGGTTATGATACCAAATAATATTCAATAGCCATTCTGGCTCAATGAAACATACTTTACATAAAGAAAGTTAATTGTGTTTTTGAAAATCAAGTAGTGGAAAAAATAATAAAATAACTTGAAGATGAGGAAAATATTATGGAATTACCTTACACTGTTGGCACAAGTCTAAATATGCAAATTGGTCTGCAGCTAAAAGGAAGTGTTTGCAGAAGTATACACAAAATGGGAAAGGTATAGAAGAAACACAAATGGGTAGGAAGGAAGATATCAAAGCTTCAGGATGAAAATATTCCTTGAGTATTAAAAATATACAACAAAATACAGTAATGAAAAACCAATGGGCAGACACAGATTAATGTTTGTGATGGCTCTGTAAGAAGTTAAATTAAAAGTAGAAACCTGCACAAACAGAAGAGACAAGGTTACATTGGGCTAAAGAGAAGCAATCATGGAGCATAGATGATTGAATAAAAGTGATCTTTTAAAAAAAACAACTTTTGTCTAGTACCATTCTAATGAAAAAATAAAGAATTTATTGAAAAAACGTCAACAATTTCCAACACCAAATTATAATGGAATCATCATTGGGCTGAAAAGGGAAGACAATTTCCTCACAATCAACACCACATATCATATGGGATAAAAGGTATTTTCCTTTGAAACGCCAGTTTGGGAGCCAAAGTGGAGATTCCGATGTGTTCCCCTTTATTTAAGAAACCTTAGTACTCAAATTTACAAAAAAAAAAAAAAAAAAAAAAAAAAAAAAAAAAAAAAAAAAAAAAAAAAAAAAAAAAAAAAAAAAAAAAAAAAAAAAAAAAAAAAAAAAAAAAAAAAAAAAAAAAAAAAAAAAAAAAAAAAAAAAAAAAAAAAAAAAAAAAAAAAAAAAAAAAATATGCACACAGTAACATGAGAGTCCTTGACTTCATGCCATGTCATTTAGCACTTTTTCTGTAATGCAGTGGTACCTCCTGCATTCTGCATAACATCGCTAGAATAGGGATATGTGAGTATCTAGTACTTGCACATGAGACTCTCACAATGGAAATTTGAATTACTTTTAGAGGACAGAGTGGAACTTATATTTAATATCGGGGGCAAAGTGGGGATGATTAATTTGAAGGGTTAATAAATAATTCCAGGAAGCACAGTAGGGTAAACATTTGGTTCAGGTGCACAGGGAGATTGTGTTTAATTTCAGAAGAAAAGCAGAGATTATAATTAATTTCATAGGGCATATTGGAGTCTATTATTATTTTCATGGGGCACAGTGGAGGTTTTATTAATTTGAGGATTATAGTTAATTTTGGAGGCAGATTGAGTTCTATAAATTCCTGTGGTTTATACTTAATTCAGGGAGAACAGTGTGGATTATTATTCATTTCAGGGGGTAAAGTAAGGATTATAAATCATTTCAGGGGGGTCACAGTTTGGATTAAAAGAAAGGGTTCCATTACACTATTTGCTTTGGGACCCCCACACCTTTATGTTTGCTTCGGACAAATGAGAGATACATATTAATGTGTTTCTACAGTATATTCTATGTTTGATTTCCCCATTCAGATGGGAATTTCAAACTATACCTATTTAATATGATAAACCATAATGTTTGTAACAGTATATAATTTATTTTTGAAGACAGAATCTGTCATTTATTTTAAGTAAACACTCCTCATGTTAAGTGCCTCCATTGTTTTGCATCCACATAATTATTTTTTAACAAAATCCAAAAAAATTTTTGAAGTTAAATTATTCGAAAATTTTAATTTTTTATTACCCCTTTAAACCATGAACTCATCATAAAATCGTTGTAAAATGCAATAAAAAACCTTAAGGAAAAGAAGTTTTGTTTTTCCCCCCGGAAAAAAATCATTCGTTCAAATTTTCCCATAATGGTGCAAGTTCATGTCCAATACTTCCGATCTTTAAATTTCTTCATGTTTTTCCCCAGCTTATGTCAACTAAGGTTTCAAAAATTTCCAAAAAGGAAAAAACACTCCAATGAAATGTGTAAAATGCAGGGGGCTTAAACCAAAACCCCCTTCAATTTCCAAGTCCACTTTGGGGGGCTGAAACATGGGGAATTTTTCCTATATTCCAGTTGGTTAAAATTTCTACTGTTTCTCTGCAATTTTTTAAAATATGGTTTCTCAACCCCTTGTTCAGACTATTACCAAGTGATACCCCAACATGTAAAATTAATTTGGTTTCAATTTTAACCAAAATTGTATTTTGAAACCATAAGGTCCCCCCATGGAAAATTGGTAAACTTTGGAAAATTCCGAGTCCGAAAAATATCATTTTACATAATGCAAAATTAAGATTTAAAAAAGTAAGCAGATAAGTAATACACGTAAAGCAAGCCCTTACATATTGTATCGCAGGCAGAAAGAGCTGCTGTAAGCTGGGAATCAATTTTCGCTTGAAGATAGCGACCTATTTGGGTCATGTCCTTTATACATTATGTATCAACAAAAAAGAAAATTAGGTGCCCTCACCTGGTGCCCAAAGAAGCCACTCATCCTGCCAAATGTAAAGTGCAGTAGAACAGTACAGAACTTGTAGTACCACACTGTACTGGGAGAAGGCTCTACTAGATCACCAATCCATTCATGTACTTTAATAAAACAGGAGTTTTACAAGTAAAATGTTCATTATAATTAGCTGGATCAGTTTCTGGGCCATTGTATGTTAAAACCATTCTCAAAATACAGTTTCCCAGAAAAGACCATTGGTTTAAAAAATATTATATCTTGAGGCCATTGTAACTTGAAGGGCCACTACACATACAATATTTTGTAGATGACTGGACAAATAATTAGTTAACAAGTAAAGTCATGTTTCCTGGGTATGACTATACAGAATGTACATTTTTTGTTACTTATGTGCCCACTTGAGGTACTTTCACTGTTTATCATTAGAATTATGGGTTAATATCAGAATTTTAATTAATCAATTTGTGCCCAATTCAAAGAAAGCTACCTTGCACTGTACGTCTGACAACTTTCTATCATAGCCAGTGTTAACTTATTCAGTGGTTTGGTCTACAGTGCAATTGGACGGGCTAGCTTTTGCTCCTCATATACATGAATAAGTTCAAATCTGGAAGGGATAGGCATGCACCGCACATCCTCGCACTATATGTTGATCTAATGCTTCTCAGCAAAACTTTACAACAATGAACAGGAGGCTCTTAGTATACTTCACGGCGACCTCTATAAAGTGGGTCCCTACACTAAATGGGGGCAGCACTGCATGGCGGCCACCGCCGCAGAAAAAGCCACACAGACAAGAGGCGCATGCCTTTCCCTTCTAGATTTGAATACATGAATAAGTCATGATTGCCAATGACCCCAGTCACTGGTTCACTGTTTTTTCCTATCCTGAACCAATTTGGAAAGTACTTACCACTGCATACTAAAAGCACTTTACGAGACATGTTATTTTAGAAATGTCCTCCAATCACACTATGACCCTTATAAAGGTTGCTCAAATTATCAAATTTTTTTCCTGCTTTCAATACATCAACTTCAAGAACTTTTTAAACTTACTGATTTTTATCCACAATGATAAGATAATTTAAAGATACAGCACACAGAGTGGATTTGAGCCACTAAAAGACAATTTGTGGAATTGATTTGCTTCTTAATTTCTTAAAAGGGTATTCCCATCATACACATTGATGGCATAGTAATAGGATATGATATTAATGTGTGATATGTATGGGCCCTACCTTAGGGACCCACATCTATCTCGAGAATGGTCCCTGAAACCTCTTTGAATGGAGAGGTTGTAAAAACGGAGAGGTTATGAGGCCTGTTTTTAATATAGGTACGGGACCCAGAGGGGGGGACCTCCAATATCACATGTCGATGGCATATCTTATCAAAATGGCATCAATGTGTATGGTGGGAATGCCTCTTTAAGAAAATAAATAATGTCAATAACTGTAAAACACATGTAGCAGTCTTTTCTCAACTAGTAACGATAATGACAGTTCATCATTATTATAAAAAAATGCAAATCAATCAGGCCAGAAAATTGAAAGAAAAGTCAAAGTTACTTCAGCTTGTGGAAAAAGCCTTAAATCGCCAAAAAATAGAACTTTCTCAGGATACCTAGGATTTGACCAAATGTACAGAATCTGCACTGGATAAGTGCATCAGAATTAGTTACCTCAAAAATCACCTTTTAACAGCATATGAGATTAAAGGATAAACACCCTTATCAATTTAATCCGTAAATGTATCTCAGTATTAACAGAAGACTGCATGAATTATAGCAACAATTCTGTAGTGAAAACACTACTATAGGAAGAAAAAATGGTCATAAAACTCAGACTGTGGACATCAGCTGCTCAACTGTTATGTGTCCAAAGTTTTACTTTTCCATTCCAACTCCAAATCCACAAAAGTCAAGCAGAGAATTTCTGGATTTATGGTTCCGGGTACAAGGATGTTTACTACCGCATTCTGCAGTAATACACTATCCCATTATGTTTGTGCTTACTAGGCTCATCAATTAACCAACATTATTTAAAGACATAGATGCCATGTCAATAGGTTATGCCAAAATGTTTGAAAGGTGAAGGTCCCAGCTCTCAGACATGCACCTAGGATGAGAACTGGGCTATTATTACTTCTCCATCCCAATTGTATGTGTTGTGTCAACAGAGAACACAGAGACATGTAAGCTTGTATATGAGTTCTGAAGATTAAAGGGGTTTTGCCACGATATAATGTTGACGTGGGATCCCCCAAAATGGGTATTTAATCACTTTCTAAATATATGTGATTAAAAAAATTGCAGCCTGAGAGAGCTACAGGCTGCCTTACCTGCCCTTAGTTACTTAAAAGCTTGCATTAGATACGACCAGGCAGAGTAACAAGAACTGCTGGCCGGGCTTGCGCAGAGCACACTTCTTATCTGATGAGAGGGAGCGTGAAGAATCTTTCAAGGGACTGGGGAAAAATATGTTGTCTTTTATATACAGAGTCCACTAGTTGTAGTGTGATTATCTGAGTAGATCCCTGCTTTATCTGATGATAGGGAACTTGAAGGAGCTTTCAAGAGGCTAAAGGAGCTTTCAAGAGGCTGTGGAGAAAGGTGTTGTCTTTTGTATACAGAATCCACTAGTTATAGTGTGATTATTTGAGTGGACATTGCAAATGATCCCTTATGCATGGCTCTGTGCTCTGGCAGTCTCTCTCTCAGCTCAGCGTGGATTGTTTACATTTGCTTCCTAGCAGATAAGGCACTTCCTGGCAAAACCCATTTAAGGGACCTCCATTCCGATATAGGTGCAGGTCACAGAGGTGGGATCTGCGGCCATCCAACATTTGACATATCCTGCCTCCAAGATGGGAATATATCTATAAATTTAAGCTTAGCTATGTATCAAAACACAATTTAAGGTTGTGTAAAAACATTTGACATAGACAGTGATGAAATGCTCCATCAGATCACCAGGCCTTACACCTAAACAAAGTAAAAGATGACTTCAGATGAATTGGAACAAAATGTGAAGTAAAATCAGCTTATGGTAACTCCTCAAGACAGTTGAAAAGGCATCTCAACTTGATTGCTTATGAAGCTGGTTGAGGGAATGTCAATAGCGGCTAAGATTGGTTTTTGTGGTCAATGTAAATTTCCATTTGTGTTACTGCATAGTTTTGATGATTTTATTAAGCTACATGAAAGCTCCATAAGAACTTGACCATACACACTTTGCTAGTGTTGTCAATTTTGTTTGACTCCTTATTTTTATTACCTTCAGGGATTATTTAGTAAGAAAATTATGTTAAAATGCCACTTTGAAGTACACTCCATGTATAACTTTTTTTTTTTATTTGCTGTATTTTAGATTTATTTTAGAATAAAGTGATTATCTTGCTGATAAATTAGCCTGCTTATCTTTTCTTTTTCCCTCCGCACACATCTTGAGGTTTTTATTTTCTCTCTTGGTTTACAAACATGAAGTGCAATGAAGTGCAATGTGATGGCTCTCCAAGGAGGTTTGTCTGTTGAATAAATATGCTAAGTGGAAATGAATTTAAAGAGCAAATTGTGGGAGGAGGCAAGTATTATCATTTCTAGGGAAGGAGCCAGCAAAGCTTTTCCATACTTAAGAGACAATCCTGTAGGTCGGAATCCCTGCCAGGCTTTTGTAGGTCTGCTGCCATAGGCCCTGTGTTTTCCCAAAGATTGCCTTAGGCAAACACTAGCAGCTCAGTAGGTAATTGACAGTCTGGGGCCAAAATTTCAGCATGTGTTAACGTATTAACTACAAGGGCATGTAACGTAGGGAACAAGTTGTTAGATCGCCATCTGATGGTGTTCAGTGGATTCTCAGTAAAGAGTGTGACCACATACGATGTTACTCCCGGGAACACGTCCATATATAATGAGCATGTTGCTCTGTCAGAGAATGTCAAGAGTAGAAACATCATTCCTTAGATCAAGGGAAATCTTTATCTCTAGAAAGAGATACACATATTGTAGAAAACTGCTTTATATGTTATTTAAGTTGATATGGAGGATGTATATTTACAATAAAAGTGTTCTAATGGACATACACTTAACTTATTTTTGGTGGTAGTTTTTTTTTAAATCAAACTTTTTTTCATTAAAATATTTCTGCATATTAATAGAAACAAAGAAATACAAATACAAACGACCCCAACAAAGAAACAGATCAACAACTCCCCCTGAGAAATAGCCAAATGAGTGGTTTTTTTATAACATAATAACATCAGAAACAGATATGTTAGCATTCTCTTAGGTACATAGAAAACCTTTGTACGTAGATCAAGTAAGAACACCTGCGTAAATTGTCAAAGAAATGTACAGTTGTAGCAAAGATAAGCTTAAGAAATGATACATCATGATATGGGACAATATGTTATCCAAACATTTTGAATGCTTTTCAATGGCTTTTGTTGTTATCAAAGATAAAACCAGATAACAAGAAGGAGCTTAGATATCATGGTCAAGTTAAACTCTGATACATATATATTATCATCACTATGTCATCAAATCAGCAACCATAATTTGGTATCCAAGGGAAATGGGCTAAGGCAGTGGTTTTAATATACAAAAAACATATTACAGTAAACATTAAGATGTACTGTACACCATCCCATACAAAATAGTCTCTGTCAAATTGAGTTTTATATCTACCAAAGCTTGAGTAGGTAGATTAGACATGTCAATACGTCTTCCGAAAAGAATTAACATTTAGAAATACAGTTCTGTTTTACGTATAACCCAATCTTATCTAGTCCTTCATTTTATTTAAGAAATTTATTGCACTATAGGATGGCTAGTTTGTATCCAATGGGTTTTACTTTCCTGGCTTGGTACAGTAGCCCTTGGATACCTAAGGCCTAATTACCTCATTCCATTTCAATAAATCCAATAGGCATCAGGTATGCAAATATTTTAATGTAATTCACATTTTAAATAATATCCAAACCTCAATAGGGACATATTCTCAAGTTCTTGTTCAGTGTGCATTAAAACGTTCAATAGTCAAAAGTAAACTAACTAAAATAGCATATATAGTTATGAATACACTTTGGGCATTAATTAACTTATGTCTGTAGTCAGGTCTATGCTAGGCACAAATTAAGTATCATGATGCTCTGAGTGTTCCAGAGCTGATGTAAGGCCATGTCTCCACAGGCCGCTAGAGGTTTTCCGCCCAGCGGTTTGAAAAACATTGTGATTGTTCATTCTTCCATCCGGTTTTTGGACAGAATATGAACAAGTGAATGTGAAGGGGGTGGGCTTTACTCCGCTAATCGTTGAGAAAAGCCGCCCCCCTGCGGCCGTGTGCTTGGCACAAAAAACGGACATATACCGGTCAGATAAACCGGCCGGTATTTGTCCTGTGCCGTGTAAATGGGCCCTAAATCAATCAATAAAAAAAAATGTTTTTGTCTGCTGCTTACTGGAAACTTTACTGGAAAAGTCATCAGAATGAAGAATGAAACAAAAACCTCTGCATGGTATCACATCAAGGTATCTTCACTGGAAATGATTCAAAGCTATAGGTGCAGGAAATTAGCATTTCTTCAAAGAGTAGTTAAGGCTTAAAATGTTGTAGGCATTCTCAGGAATAATCTACATACTGTACGTATTAGAAAACCATTAGAATGATTTGTGTTAATGCATGGGCAACTAAACATTAGTTATCCACCATAGGAAAATTAATCTTAAATAGGTCAAGAGTAAGGAAAAAATAAAAAACTTGTTCCTTCCTCTACTCCAACAATGGCTCTCCAGAGCTCTCAGTGCCCCCATTCTCTTCCCTTCTGGGTTTTCATCCAAAACACAGGAGAGGCTCACTCTCAATTTGAAATGATTGGAACCAAAGCCTGTCCTGTGTGTCAGAATGAGAACCAGAAAGGAAGCTGAGTTTCGGAGAGTTAGTGATAGAGGACAGGTTGGTATAAAACATTTTTGCTGCACTTTTGGCAGCCATCCAATCAATGCAGAGCACAGAGAAGTGTCAAAACCATCATCGCTGATGTGTAGGGCTCTCATTGGCTACTAAAATCACATGACCATGTGATATATATTTCACTGTATTGCCTTGTGACATTTTCAGCTCACTCTCTGTACTGTACAGACTTAGTTAGATACCATTTTCCTCTCCTTTGACATCAATAGTTAGGGAGTTTGGAATTGCTGGCTGCATCTTTCCCACACCCAGAAACTGTTATTTGGTGACATTTGCAGGCTCACATAACGCCTAACTCTCATATACATGGATATATATTATACAGAGTGTTTGGATTTACTAAATCATACTCAGTGCCCAAAAGTTCAATTTTTGCAGTCTTGGGAGTTCAGTAATTGTATAACATACCGTCTCCAAATCTATGTGTCAAAGGGGCTTTTGGGCCCCCTCAGGATGCAGGGCCCCGTAGCAGCTGCTACCGCTGCACCTCCTATAGCTACATCCCTTCTTGCAAGCCGGCCTCATCTTTTCATTGAAAGGAATGAAGTATTTTAGCCTCTGAATTTTTTTCTGTCACTCTAAGAGGAAATTTTATTCACCAAGTTGTTCCACGTATCCAGTTTACTGTCATCAATGGTAATTTCAGCTTCTCCTCACCTGTATAGGTATAAGATTTAAACAGAACATCTTCTCCCATAGACTTTAATGGGGTTTAAGTTCTAGTTCGAATAGAACCTCGATCCGGACACACTAAAGTTCGAGGTTCTAATCAAACTAGAACTTTTTACTGCTCGCTAATCTCTACCCTGGCCCATTAAAGATTAATTTTCCTCCATTGGACATTCCCCTTTAATATACAGTATATTGTTGCTTATATAGCGCTAGTGTATATCATGGCAATGTAAAGAGATTGACAGTGACCCTGTAGGAATCACAATCTAAGTTCACCAGAAGCCAATATATATATATATATATATATATATTCTTTTTTTAAAATTTGAATGATGAAGCTCCATGCAGATGTCCATCTGTGGTAGAAGTTAATGGCCATCATGCTTTCGCTGTAGAAAACCAGAGTGTACAGAGGACACCTACATGGTAATACACCACAAAGAAATGATAGTTTGGTCAAGCTCATATCTTTTGCATAATTCATGCCGCTGCACTATAGTGTTTGAATAGATAAAATTGAAAGTGCCCAGTAAAGGATACATTTGGAAACTGTCTACTTAAGTCGTAACATTTAATGAAATAGCAGCTGGTTATTCACTCACAGAATGATGTTCCAACATGGCAGAAATACAGAGAATATCATACATAACTCTTCATACCCTTCACAGTCCAATATCAAGTCATCATTACGAAGTCCTGTTCTAGTAAGGCCAATCCTTGGTAATGAGATTTTGTGAGCAGGGCTTCAAATGCCAGAACACAGGACTAGGTCCTTTTCAAGCTGATAACATTAATGTGACGTGGGAATGCACACAAGCTGCTAATTTCTGAGCTCAGGACATGCGATGGTTATAAGATACAGGAAAACACTTATATCTCCAAGCCAATCCCAACTGCTTTTCTCTTTAACACTGCTTACTTGTGAGCACAGTGTTAGTTAATTAAATCCTGCATTACTTCAGATAATTATGTGTTTTTATGAGTCACATTTTAAGAATAATAATTTCTAGGATATGAAAATGCCTATAAACTTTTTTTTTTTTGCAAAACTTCATTAAAAATCAAACAACTGAGCCATGGACGTAATAAGAAGGTATATTGTTCTCATGTGAAAGCCTTGATGCTTATTGAAAGTTTTCACAGTCACAGGATTGCTATTCTTTTCTCACAGCCCTTTTCATACCAGCAGCTGTTTTCTCTATTTCTATATTTTATACTTTAAAACTATTGAATTTGCAAGCACTTTTTATGTATATTAAGGGTGCGTTCACACGGCATTGACAAAATACTGGTCGGATTTTCTGACCCTTATTTTGTCTGTTTTTAGCACACAGGGGGATGGCTTTTGCCCGGTTTGCGAATTCAAGCCATCCCCTTTCATACCCACATTTTCATGTTCTGCCTGTAAACCAGGCAGAAGAATGAACATGTTCTAAGTTCTTCGTTACGCCAGCGGTATAAAAAACCGTCTGACGGAAAATTCGTGCAGTGTGAACTGCTGCATGGATTTTTTATTTAAGTCAATGTAAAAGGTTGACTTTCGGTTTACAGATGGTTTTTGGACATAACCTAATGGGAAGTTGTTTTTTGGGGGGGTTTTTTGTTGGGATTATCTGTAAAACCATCTACACCCACAGAGCTAAGGGCATGTTCACATCACATTTCTCCCCTTCATTTAAGAGGGTTTTCTCATCTGGACATTTTACTCTACACAGTCTCTTCAGCTCCCCAGTTCCTATACAGGCTATGGGCGGCTACAGCAGTATATATCTAGCTTTTGATAGGTTTCTTGTAGAAAGTCTTTCTTGTCTGAAAGTTTTGAAATACAAGACAAGGAGATTTAAAAAAAAAACTCCTGTCGGATGTGCTCAATGTTATACAGTTGAAAAGGTGAGAGGTGTGGTAAGCTTTGGTGAATGGCCTGCTTAGTGGATCAAAACTTACTAACTTAAAAAGGTCTTTTACTGCCCCTTCTCAATACAGTTTATAGTTAGGAACAGAATGGAAAATTCTTAAGTGGTCTACACATGGGGTAATTTTGAATAAATTGATTGGTGGTACTTGTGGAAGAATGAGCCTCCGTCGCTTCCCCCACACCAAATGGTTAAATGTTAAATTGCACGTGCTCTCTTACTACCCAAATTCACATAAATAAAATTGTAAAATTTGATTTGGGAAAAAATAGCAACGGTGTTTTGTAGTTTTTCACACTGCAAGAACTATTTAATAAAAGGCTTGTTTTAATCATGCAGCATGCTTCCTTTTTCCTGTGTATGACTGTACTTTGCAAGTTAAAGTAGATTTCTTGCTAAATGAAAAGAAAAATCCCTATTTGTTTTCTGAAAAAAGATTTTAGTTCTTTGAGAACAAAAATTATTATATTCAGGAATGTTGTGGAAAAAATGATAAATGCAATCATTCAAGTATTTTGGCTAACAAAGAAGATATGTTGCATGCCGTGAACACCAGGTTACAGGAGAATCTTTGGTGAGAGTTATATTGGGTGCTTCTATTAAATTGAACATAAAAGCATTGTATCGTCAAGAACAACGTTATGCAAAAACAAAAAAAAAGCATAGAAATAAAAGTAAGCTGCACCCTATTGTCAGATGATCAAGTTATTTTGAATACATTCCACATTAAAAATCAATGACTGACTAGCAGATCTCACCACTTTCATAGAAAGGAAAGGATTCATTTGACTTTGATGTATTTTGTATCAGAGTAGAACATTTTCAGTGCATTAAATATTAAAAATGTAGGCTTCAATTTTGTCCCAAGGTCTTCAAATAGTGACAGTTATTTGCAGGTGAGAGATCATAGTTAATGTCCCCTAGTGACAACTACAATTTTTTTTAGAGCAAAAAAATAAAATGGAGGTAAATAACAAAAATGTCTTTTTGAAAAATAAACTGGATGCTCGTACATGTTTGTTGTTCTAAATAGGCAATATACCTTGTTGAATACCACATAATACACTATTAGGCTATGTTCACACGGCAATAATTGCGGGAGCGGGGGCGGAGGGGGTCGGCAGCCCGCCGGCCCCATAGTCATTCATTATTCACTGCGCGTTTACGCCGTGAATAATTGATATGTCACTTATCTCCCCGCTCGTCATATTGTGTCGTGAAATATGTTAAAAATGTACTTGTGCCATGTTTGCGGGGGTTTTGTTTTTACGACGTTTACTCTTCGATATAAAAGATGTGTTATCTGTATTCTGCAAGTTAATATGATTCTGGCAATATCTAGTATGTAGGATTTTCGTTACGTTTTAGTACTGTTAAAATAATGCAAACATTCTCTATTTCTTAAATTTTCGCTGCAACACAATTTTCAGTGACCAATAACTTTTTTGTTTTTCCACCTATGGACCTGGGTGAAGGTGCATTTTTGGTCGGCTGAAGTGTACTTATTCTTGGTACCATTTGGTATAGATGGGACGTGAAATGACCAAAAAAACACAATTTTTGCATGTAGAATTTTTTTTCTCCTATGGTGCATAGCATACAGGATAGTTGATGTTATATTTTAATAGACTTTTATAGACACAGAAACCAATTCTTTATAACGCTTTTATTTTATATTTGTAAAATGGCAAAAAGGGGGGTGATTTGAACTTTTAATATTCTTTTATTAATTTTTATACTTTTAAACTTTGTTTTTTTTAAATAATCATTAAATGGGTTGTCTCACTACATTGATTCATCTCACCTCAGTCCTGTTTTCTTGGTTTCACTTTGAATTCAGGGGCGTGTTTACTGGCATCCACTAAGCTGCAGTAGAAGCCAGATCTGTAGCTATAGCTACCAGTTCTGGCAGCCTATCAGGAGAGATCAAACATGTCTGTAGCTATAGCGACCTGAGGAGCTTGACAAAGGGGGTGGTACCCTTGAAACACAGGGGAAGGATGCTACAGAGGAAGGATCATGGCAGTCACTGCTCCTAAGAGGCTAACAGTATTGAATTGACTGCTCCATACAGGACAGAAAGTAAGGATGTTCCTACTCATATGCCATAATCTTGATTGAATGAAGTTATACTGTGTCCATAAGATGTGAATAAATGAGAATAAATGTGAAAGTTTTTTAAAAAAATGCTAGCAAGTAAATACTTTGCGATTGAATACAATATAAAGATTATACAGATTCATAAGGTGGTTTATACCAATATAGCTTTTTCTACAGCATGTTATAAGGTTTCTCAAAAGTGCTGTCCGTATCTTTTTTTCAAATAAATTTATGTCGTTGCTGCAGTAACAAAATAAAATAACTTGATATTCACCTCTCTTCCAGTACTGCCACTGCTGGTGCTTTCCTCAAGTTGCCTGTTTACCTCTTGCCCTTGGTGGTCAGATCATCATTGATGGAGCCACTGATTGACTTCACATGCTATTTTCTGACATCACCATGTGGAAGTGAATGGCTCTAAGCGATGACGTCAGACAATGGCGCCTGCCTGTTTATGTAATAATATAATGTAAAAATATGTATAATCTATATAGATCTATATGTATCTATTTATATCTATTATATATCAATATTATTATTTATTTTATGGAGCTGTACAAGCCATTCGGTTCCGTTACATAATATAAGAGAAATACAAATATAGGACAAATACAATAACAGTAAATAACACACCGATACAGAAGGGGAGAGGACCCTGCCTGTGAGAGCTTGCAATCTACAATGGAAAAGGGGGAGACAGAAAGTGAAGAACAGAGATGTCTGTAATATGCTGTAGTGGCAGCGGGTTATAAATTGTAGGCTAGTCTGAAAAGATGGGATTTTCAGGTTGCTTTTGAAACTAGTAAAGTTGGTGGAGAGTTTGATGTGTTGTGTTAGTGAGTTTCAGAGTATGGGGGATGTACGGAAAAAATCTTGCAGACGTTTGTGTAAGGAGCTTACAGGAGGAGAGCAAAGAAGAATATCTTGTGTGGAGTGAAGATTGGGTGACGGGAGGTAGCATGAAATTAAGACAGAGATGCGTATATATATGTTGCATTGCTGGGTCTCTGCGACCCAGCTGAGTGGTGAGGGGAGACTATGGGCCCACCTTCTAATGGGCCCAGTCACAAGTGAAACCACTGCGACCCCTGTAGCTTCGCCACTGGGATAAGGTTCTTCTGTGTCACCAGTTATAAAAGTGTGAACTGACACTTTAATACGTATCATCAATATAATGCTCTTTTACTCTAATTCAGATTTCTCTGAGCAACAAGTGTGTATAGGCTTCACCAGTACAATCCTTTGCTAGTAGATTCCCTGTTATTAGAAGCACTCATGACCCCAGGGCAACGCTGAGTCTGCGCGTCCTGCCCTCCCAATCTTCCTTCCCATTTTCCTTGATCCCCACCTCCCTGCTGAAGCCCCCCAGTGATGACACGACACCTGCTTGGATTACAATGGCCACAGCAGCCGTTTTTTTAAAACAACATACACATAAATTATAACACAAACCATTAAAAAATAGCATATAAATCTGTAAACCGGTATATAAAAAATATATATGAAAAATAAATATACCTCCACGTATAAAATAATCCACCTCTGCCCGTGCCTCTCCATATACATATATATATCTATATACAACCACATAAATAACCCGAATAATACTTTATAACCACAGTACCAAACATGGAGCCGAGGTCCTTGGAGCCCCAAAACCGACCCGGCCCAAAATCCCCGAAGGACAAAACCACCATTTTGCCCCCAGCCGTACTCCACTGGCTCGGAGGCCCAAAGCCATACTCTATGGCTCCTCTATTTTGCTCCCCAGGGATACCCCGAAAGAGCCCACCTTCGCCGGGCCGTCCAAGTTACCCAAACTCTGAGGGAATCCTACCCCGAAGGACTCCCTCACCAATTTTCTCCACCACTCCAAGAACCTCGACCGCCACGGCCACCGTGACATAAATAATCCCCGGCAACCAAACTTTGCCGAGAACTTCCCCCCAACCACACCTCCTACGCTCCGAACCCCATTTCAAGGGCGGGCGGGTGGGACTGCCTCACATGTGCTGCGCTGACTGCTTTCCCGGGCAGAGAGGCGGCCTTAAATACCGCCCCTCCCTGCGCCGGGACTCCTCCCCCCGCAGCCGCGTCATCGTGACGCGCTCCGTCGCGTCACCGCGACCCGCTCCGGCCGCGCCCAGCGTGCCGGGTCATGCCGCGCCTCCCCTCATGGGGGCGTGGCCCCGGTCCGGCGCGCTGCCTTGATTAAAATTCTGAAAGCTTGTTATTTGGAGTACTTTTGATTAACCTCTGGCATAATATAACTGATCAAAATATGGTTTATTCTGTATATCTTTAGGCTTTATAAAGGAATCATCAACTCTTTAAAACTGGTAGTATCAGTGATTCTTTCTGGCATTTGACCTCTATGATAACAGTTCTGAATGCTGATAAGATGCATTCTTATGCACACCTCCATGTTCTGGGAATGCAGGAGACAGCAAACAGCATTACTGTCGTCTTAACAAGAATGTGTGTCCTTCAGGCCACAACCCGATTTTTGCCCTCCACTCGTATAAACCTGAATAGGCCCCTATGAAAGGGAGTGTTTGCACAACTGACTTTTCTGATGGAAAAACCTGTTGTGGAATGCATGGCATTCTGACTACATTTTGCAGCAGTTTTGGATGCAGATTAACCCCATTTCCTTCATGGCTATTCAATGCAGAATCCACTGTGATTCCACATCAAGGAAATGATGTGTCACTTTTAATTTTTTTAAAATGAGGATTTCAAATCCACGGTGGAAAATACTCTGCACTGCATTTCACAGTGTGAACCATAGCCTACTTTTTTCTCATTAAATACAATAGTATGAAGATTCCATGCCGATTACAGTGTGAAAGCAATATCAGAATCTGTGTGAATATCTGCTGTGTATTACAGTAACAGCAGTGTGGGTGAGATTTAAAAAGGGGTGTTCCCACAAGCCATTCCCTGCTAACAGGTCGGCTCATAACTAGCTACAAGCTGGCCTCATTAAATAGGGAGACAGCCGCTCTTGAGTAGCTCTCCTCAATTTATGAATTTATGTCTATGGTAATTCCCAATATATCCAAGCACACTCGCTCGGCTATATTCAGAATTCCCATAGAAATGAATAGGAGAGAGCTGTGCAAGAGCGGAAACAATCCGTGGAAACGATCTGCATAGAAACCACCCGCTGTGCGCATTTGAAATCCACAGCACATCAATTTCTGTTACAGATAATGTATGCAGTGGATTTCTTGAAGATTTTCACCATTGATTCAAACAAGAAGTAAAGATCTGGGACAAATTCACAATAAAAATGTATTGTTGAAGATTTTGCTGCAAAAACACAGTACATCCTCAACAAAACCTGCAACTGCATTGATTGTTGTTCTCTCACTGTTGTGCAGGCCATCCACTAATTTTCCCTCGGTACTGGTTTATTTGACAACCTCTCTTCTACCCTCTACACCTTCCCTTCCCAGCAGCAGGAAGCATTAGGCTATGTCCACACAAATAGTATTTTCATTGTCTAAAGCTGAAAATAAACCATCCTCATTGACCTCAATAGCAAATACACGTTATAGTTCATATAGCATGTATTTTCATCAGCTGGTCTTTGAAAAACTTTGAACATGTACAGTCTTTGGTTGTATACTATGCGGAAAACACGTGGAAATTTACTATTCATGTCAATGGGGATGAAAAACCTCATGTAAGACGTGCCCAAAATATTTGTATGTGGTTTTTAATGTGGATCCGGTGGTTTTTAATGAATGCA
The DNA here is from genome assembly GCA_025379985.1 of Phyllomedusa bahiana. Lineage (NCBI taxonomy): Eukaryota > Metazoa > Chordata > Amphibia > Anura > Hylidae > Phyllomedusa > Phyllomedusa bahiana. The sequence continues at coordinate 35,361 of JAODAL010034546.1, forward strand.
AATAGTTTCTGACTATAAACTGCGATTAAAGAAACCGACCATAAATCCACATGCAATAACGTGAAATACTCGGTTTTAGACGGCACAGTCCCATGAGTAAATATGACACGTCATGTGGACAGATCTTTAAGTAAGGGGATGTTCACACGATGTATTGCGCCGCATACTGTATGTGCCGCAATACCTTGTGTGCTTCGGGTGCTCACGCTGATCAGCGCATACTCCCGAGGCGCGGGGGAGCCGGCAACCCGCCAGCCCCATAGATGTGCATTAATCAGGACGCGTAGTAATGCATGTCATATTGTATGAGCGGGGAGAGGAGGCGTAAAAGGAGGCGTAATCCATAGTTCTCTATGAGAGCTATGGATTACCGTAATTGCGGTGTGCATCTCGCCCATATTAAAGCGCAAATACTCGGCAAAATGTACGCCGAAATTACCCCGTGTGAATATAGCCTAACAAAAATATATGTAAACATTAAACTTTCATTACTCTCAGCTGATACCCCCCTCCTCCTCACATGGTGCTACACTAGGCACACTTGGGAGGCCAGAAGTCAGATAACAGATGGCAGACAGATACACCAGAGGAGCATAGTCAGATGTAGCCAGTATTTAAGACCAGGAATAATTCTACAAGTGTTAGGAAACACAGACACAATCCATACTTACAGCTCAATGGCAGTTGCCCCCCATTCACTAGGCAGGCAACTGCCTAGTAAAAAAAAACTGCACATTGGATAAGTACCAGTTCACACAAGTATGTAGAAAAACCACAATATAACACAGGGGAGATTGCACAAATGCAAACATACTGATAATCAAGCACTGTAAGTATGGCCTTGTGTCTGTGGTTTTAAGTAAATGATGCTCTATTCTTGTTCTATCAGGTTTCAGGAAACAACAATTTGGAATGCTCTATGAACAAACTGAAATAAGACAGTTAGGGGCAGTATACTGGACAGAACTCTTAAGTGATTGCACTGATAATCAGGCAAGGTTTAAATATGACGTCAGCATAAGAAGCTCCCTGGAAGTGGCACCATGTGCATAGCCACTGAGCACAGAGAAGAAAAACACCATAGGAGCTACTGAGTACAGATCATTAATACAGACTGAACAACAAAGAGGTTATTCTGGAACCAGTGCAGACCACTAAGATGAAATAACATCTTCACTGCAACATAAATAGTGCACAATAGTTGCCTGGTAATACAGTGCTACTGGCAACAGGATGCAAGTAAATTCCCCTAAATACACAAAGTATACAGTATCTCACAAAAGTGAGTACACCCATCTCATTTTTGCTAATTTAGTATTATATCTTTTTATGAGACAACACTGAAGATATCATACTTTGATACAAAGTAAAGTAGTCAGTGTACAACAATGTAAATTTATCATGCCCTCAAAATGACTCAACACATAGCTATCAATGTCTATACCACTGCCAACAAAAGTGAGTGCACCTCTAAATGAAAATGGACAAATTGTGCCCAAAATGTCAATATTTTATTCGGTCTCCATTATTTTCCAGCACTGCCTTAACTCTCTTGGGCATGGAGTTCACTGGAGCTTTAAAGGTTGCAGCCATTGGAATCCTTTTCCTCTCCTCCATGACAACATCAAGGAGCTGGTGGATGCTAGAGACCTTGCGCTCATCCACCCTCCATTTGAGGATACCCACAGATGCTAAATAAGGTTTAGGTCTGGAGACAGTCCATCACCTTTACCCTAATTTTTTTTTTAGCAAAGCAGTTGTCGTCTTGGAGGAGTGTTGGGGCTATCATGTTGAAATACTGCCCTGCACCCCAGTTTTCAAATAAAGGGGATCATGATCTGCTTTAGTATGTCACATGTACATGTTGACATCCATTGTTTTCCCAATGAACTGTAGCTCCCCACAACTGACAGCACTCATGCAGCCCCAAACAATGACACTCCCACTACCATGCATGACTGTAAGCAAGATACATTTGTCTTTGTATTGCTCACCTTGTTGGCACCACACACGCTTGACATCATCTGAACCAAATAAGGTGATCTTGGTCTCGTTAGACCACATGATATGGTTACAATAATCCATGTCCTTAGTCTGCTTGTCTTCAGCAAACTGCTTGTAGGCTTTCTTGTGCATCATCTATAGAAGAGACTTCCTTCTGGGATGACAGTCATGCAGACTAATTTTATGCAGTATATGGTCTGTGCACTGACAGGCTGACCCCTCAACCCTATAACCTCTGCAGCAATACTGAGAGCACTCATACGTCTATTTTGAATAGAAATTCTCTGGATATGATGCAGAGCACGTGTACTCAACTTCTTTGGTTGACCATGGTGAGGCCTGTTCTGAGTGGAACCTGTCTTGTTAAACAGCTGTATGGTCTTGGCCACCATGCTGCAGCTCAGTTTCAGGGTGTTGGCAATCTTCTTATACCCTAGGCCATCTTTATGTAGAGCAACAACATTTTTTTTCAGAACCTTGGACAGTTCTTTGCCATGAGGTGCCATGTTGAACTTCCAGTGACTGGTATGATAGAGCAAAAACACCAGATTTAACACACCCAATAACACCAAATTTAGCCCCAATACAACCTGAGCCTTGTAACACTAACAATTCACATGACACAGTGAAGGGAGAAAAGCAAATTGAGCATAATTTGTCCATATTCACTTAAGGGTCTCCTCACTTTTGTTGCCAGTGGTTTAGATATTGATGGTCGTGTATTGAGTTATTTTGAGGGCACACCAAATTTACACTGCTATACAGGCTGTACACTGACTACTTTACATTGCATAAAAGTATTATATCTTCAGTGCTGTCCCATGAAAATATCTAATACAATATTTACAAAAATGTCAAGGATATATTCACTTTTGTGAGATACTGTAAATCATATGACAAACAATATTTTTGACCAAGGCTTTCACAGGTTAATGACAAACTTTATAAGGCATATTCCAGTATAAATTATTAGAGCTCAGTTCTCTCCTAGGCTATGCATGCTTCTAGTGATTAATGTCACCATGAATATACTTGATAACTAATTTCTTTAAAATCTATGAAAACTTTAAAAGGAATCTGATTTTGAGAGACAGCTGTCATCAAAGTATCATATAAATCTTTTTATATTTTTACCATTATATATTGCTTCATTAAGCTGTACAGGACTTGTCCCTTAAAGTGAAAAAACTAATGTGGTCCATAGTGATATTAGTGGCACCCATTCTCTATTGGCTATGTAACTAGCAACTGAATGCATAATATTTTGGTAGTGTCATTTATAAGTTAATAAACTGTTTCAGATTTATAATGTTCATTTAGTCTAATAATTTTTAAATTGGAGATGATTACAGGTTCTTCAGACATCCCAATGAGAAATGTCAAAGACAACTGTCCGTGAGATTGGATCCTGGTAACATATAGGATCAGGGGTGTCAAACTAAATTACACAGTGGGCAAAAATTGAAAACCTGGACAAAGTCACAGGCCAACCTTATGTTTCTCCCTGTAGCCACCTCTTATCCTATCAGCGGTCCAGCTATCTGAGTTGTTTCTCCTGCCACCTGTTCCCTTCTCTGCTCAGTGCAGAAGGTAGTGCCTGAGTGAGAGCAGTGTAATGACATGAGCAAAGACAATAGAAAAATAGTATCAGCTCACCCATGCCTCTGTTGAATCCGGTTGGTTCACAGTTAATGGATTGCCCAATCCGTATATCAGCAGTCAAGGGAAGGTTACCAGCTTCCAAACTGTACAGAGGGGAGCTTAGCCAGACAAAGATGCATTAAAATTACGATCCTTTATTTGTATCAATTAAAAAAAAACACCATCCATGATCTTGATGATGCACTTGGGAGGTTGTATACATAAACGGCAACAATTTTACATCAACTAGACAAGCTGTTTAGGCCGACGCGTTTCGGGAGTACTGTCTCCCTTACTCATGGCTCGCAATACCTGCTCATCTCCTGCCTTCCTCCTCTTCTCCTATGCACACAGCCTGGCTGTTACTCACAGGCAAATATAATTACACTGCTAGCCAAATTTGGCCCCCAGGCCTGAGTTTGAAATGCATCATCTCTTCAGCTTTTCTGAGACCATTTGAAGTTGTGAAGTTTTTCTTGACATTTTGAAGCTATTTTCTTAAGTATCTTTTTTTCCCTCTTTTCTACCCTCTTTTTTACCTCTAGACCCCATGTACCAGGTGAGGTGAAGTAGCCTCTTAACATGATGTTGTCAGTGGTACCACCAAGGCTTGTGTTGGTGAGTATACTGAGATGATATCAACACCTTGCTCTCTGGCTAATCGTGTTCATCCAGTTCTGTTCTGATGTTATGTTTTAATATGGCTTGAAAAATTCAGCCTTTGGGTCTGTCTTCACCGAGGAGCTTGTGTCTGCATGGTTTGTGGACAGTTCTGTCAGTTCTACTGCGCCTATTTATTTTTAATGGCAGTGGGCTGCTGGTCCTGCATGCTATGTTCACTTTGTGTGATGAAAGCAGGTTACCCTAGGAGCCCTGTCTATTTCAAATCTTAATGCTATAGCAGCAGACTACAGCGTCAACTGGGTGGGATTAATATGCCTTGCTTTGGCTTCATTGTGGACCTCAATGAGAAGGAACATTAGAACCTTAATAGCTGCAAGGGGAAAAGCACTTCAAAGGGCGCTACTGAGATATTTGGTTCAGCCAGTGCCAAAGGGGATTGCCTGTAGCTATGCAGAAGCCTGAGTGAGACGGAGCAAAACTCACATCAGATGTTTGTTTCCTGAATAAATAAATTCAGGGGATCAATATGAATTAGGATTTAAACAGTCCGTCCTCCTCATCATGTTGTTCACATTTTGATGTTAAGAGATGAAGTCAGTACTTTCCATTGTGAGGTTTCAAGCAGGATGTTCTCAGACAGAAGTAGCCACTGAGCTTAGAGTGTCACAGAGTGTCATCAGTAGGTTGCATCATAGATACAGAGACTGGAAGAGTCACAGAATGACAAAGAAGTGGACATCTTTTGGCTACATCACACACTGATGACTGCTTCATTGTAAACATTACCCACCGGAACTAGATGATGAATGCCACACAACTCCAGGCACATTAAAAGGAGGGGAGAAGAGCCCAAGTGCCAGGTCAGACCATTCATAACATTTAAATCAGCGTGGTCAGCATGCTAGATGACTGGCAAGGGTGCCTGACTAATACCTGACCCGGCTGATGCATAGCGCTCTTCTAAATGTTTCCAGCATCATTGGTGGTCATCATTTCTGCTCAGAATTAAATCAGCTTTCATTACTAGTGTTGAGCGACTATTATCGACAAAGTTGAAATCGGCACAGTTTTTATGTTGATCGAAATTTTTAGATCATGCGATAATTTAGGTTCAAATCTGTGCATCATCTATTAATATCGCGCCATTTTCAGCGATTCCTGTCATTTTGGCGGCCAGCAAATCAGCTTACAGAATAGAGCAGGGTGAGATGTGTGTGCGACGTCATGACTGGGATGTGTATGGTTGCGATTGGCTGGAAAAATCACATGACCTCGTTTTACATAGAACAGCCCTTCCTGTTCATGATCAGTGTCTGTCAGCGTCTCATAGCAGTAGGACGTGCGCTCTGCCTGTGTCCAAACAGCTCAGTGAAATTATTCTATTTCTTCACAGAGAAAGCTCTACTGTTAGCTGTGATCCTTACAACTTAGTTAGATCAGAGATTTGAAGATTTTATGTAGTTAGGTAGAGAATTTTAAAGGAGCATCTACCGCTGTAAAGTCACAGGAGGGAGCGGGAGGGGGGGGGGGCCGCGGGCGACCACAGACAAGCTCTATAAAGAATACTGGATAAAGTTCACCAAGACTTAGTGTAGACATTGCACTGCAATAGCTTTATTATTAACAGTTTTCTATTGAAATATTTCCTGGATATTGGGCAGCCTGAACTTATATTAGGATACACATCTTTTCTAGTAACTGCAGGTCTCTTTGTTAGGTGCAAAACTTCACTTTTATTATCAGTATACATTTCAGATAGGTGTTCTTTTTCAATTTTGCCCATTCCAGCTTTGTTGATATAGCCACCTTGCAGTTAAATTAGAATCCAGCAATTTTGTAGTCAGCACAGGTTGATAGGTGCCAAAAATACCTTTTATTATACGAATACATTTCAGATACGTGTTTTTTCACTTTGGCGCAGTACAGCTTTGTTCATTGAGGCACCTTGCACTTAAATGTGAATACAGCAATTTTGTAGTCACCACAGGTGAATTGAAAAGGTGCCAAAAAAATCCCTTTTATTATCCGAATACATTTCAGATCGGGGTTTTTTTTACTTTGGCGCAGGCCAGCTTTTGATAGATTACTTTGCAGTTAAATTTGAATACAGCAATTTAGTAGTCACCACAGGTTGATAGGTGCCAAAAATACCTTTAAAAACTGCAGGGAGGGGTGTATGTTGTATGTTATCACACTTGAAAAAAAAAGCAAAATGATAATAATGTAAAACTATAAATAAAACTTCCCTAAATAAATTTTCTGTAAACAAATGTCAGTTACCAAAAAATATACAAAATTTGACAGTCACTGTACAAAATAGCATAGTGCCACTTTGTGATCTGTGGATCAAACAGTTTTAAAGAGTCATGCTGTGGCCAGGACAGGTATGGTCAATTTTCCAGTTCAACTAAAATGGAGGTTGAAAGACTACTTTTTCCGGCATTTTTTAAATCTGGGGGTCATGCAGGTTTGGGGCTCATGCTGCGTTCCAGGACAGGGAGAGCCTATGTCTAGTGAAACTAAAAGGGTGGTTGAAAGACTCCTTTTTCCGGCACTTTTTAAATGTGGGTCAGACAGGTTTAATGGTCATACTGCGGTACAGGACAGGGTATAGTTTTAAAGTCCAGTTCAAAATAAATGGTGGTTTAAGACTCCTTTCCCGACACTTTTTAATTTGGGGGGTCAAACAGGTTTAGGGGTCATGCTGTGGCCCAGGACAGGTATAATCTATGTCCAGTTACTAAATGGTGGTTTGAAAGACTCTTTTTTTTTTTGGCACTTTTAAATCGGGGGATGCAGGTTTGGGGCTCATGCCGTGTTCCAGGACAGGGATATTCATGTCGTTCAAGTAAAATGATGGTTCAAATCATACTGCCTTCTGGCACTTTTTAATTTGTGGGTGAAAGCAGGTTTAAGGGTCATACTGTAGTACAAGACAGGGTTTGTGGGAAAGGTGTGTGAGTTTTTTTCTGGGCTTTTATAACCTAAGTGTTGTGCCTAAGATGTAGACGTATCCATTTGACGTTGTGGATTTAAAATTTCCCGCTTCTCCAGCCCTGTTTGGGTGTAAGAATGAAGGTGTTGTTTCTCTCCCATAGACTTTAATGGTCATCGGTGATAATCTATCATCGACCATCAAATATCTTATTGGTTATTGCCGTCATCGACCATCGACCCGATGACGATAGTCAACGTAATTGCTCAACACTATTCATTACTAAACTGCACTGAGGACCATTGGTAACTTATCCAGTGTAGATGCTCCATGGCCCATGTAAGACAATGATATCTGTGCCTGGTGATGTGGTCAGGTCATCTGGTACGCAGACCACACTGATGTAAACAGTTGCAAGTGGTCTGATGTGACACTTGGTTGCCTCTCACCTCCCTTAAATGGGCCTGGAGTTGTTTGGCATTCATCATCCGGTTCCACAGGACATTGTTTACAATAAAGCGGTCATCAGTGTGTGATGTAGCCAAGGACATCCACTTCTTTGGAGGAGTGGAAGAGGATTCCTTTAGCAACCTATGAAGCTCTAGTGAACTCCATGCCCAAGAGAGTTAAGGCAGTGCTGTAAAATACTGGTGGCCACACAAAATATTAACAATTTGTCCAGTTTTACCTAGGACCATACTCACTTTTTTGTCAGCGAAATAGACATTGATTTGTTGTTTTGTTATTTTTGGGAAAACCCCCCAATTAACCTGTTATGCAAGCTTACATTGACTATTTACATTTTATCTGCTGATTATATCTGTGTATTAATTTTGCTTTGAATTGGGATGTGTGTAATTACAATCCTCAGCCCTTCTGAAAAATCTGCTGTATTATATTTTGGCATTTGAATTGGTATGTGTGTGAACTAAATCCTCAGCCATCCCTTGAAATATCTGCTGTATTTTATTGTGCCTTTGAATTGGTATGTGTGTGAATTCAATCCTCAGCCACCCTCTAAAAAATTGCTTTTATATTTGCAATTTTAATTGGTATGTGTGTGAACTACAATCCCCCATTCCTCTGAAATCTGCTGATTATTGTTGGGAGGCAGGATGCCACAAAAACGGGCAAGTGGGGCCCCGACATGATCCGTCTGTCCCTGCTTTTGGGGGAACCGAAAACCTTAAAGGGCCGGGCCCCAAACCCAAAGATGAAGGCACACGAGCAGCGTGCACGAAAAGACAAACCCAAACCCAAAACACAGAAAAGTACTGGGCAGTCCAACAAAACGGGGGGGGCGGGGTACGAATCGTGAGGCAAAAGGGAGAAAACCCGAAAAAAAGCAGAGATCAATAGCACAGAGAAACAACAAAATGACAGGGCTAATATAAAGGCACGCAAATATGCAGGCATAGAGAAGAGGGCAGGGATAAATAGGAAAAGGGGTAGAAGTAAGGGGAGGATAGGGGGAAGGGCCTGTCAATCCCGGGGGTGATTAACCCCTAGAGTGCTGGGGGATTTTGGCCCCGGGGTTGGCCCGA
>JAODAL010034547.1:0-44106 GCA_025379985.1 Phyllomedusa bahiana
CCCGTTCCCCCCGGGGGGGGTTTTCCCCCCGCCCCTAGGAACGGCCCTGTCCCCAACTACTAGTTTGTCTATCAACACAAGCAAGTCGTGTCAGGGGTAGCGACCTGGGGGTCTCTTGCCGGCTCAAGCCCAAATCGCCTTGCTGCAGGCTCTGGTGAGATCTGGGAGGCATCTTAGACTCCACACCCTGATGTGGCTTACACCCCTGCTTGCAGTGGTCCAGTCAGGGCTGACATCAGTAATCTATTAGCTGTTTCAGGGCCCCATACAGTCAAATAAAATGGGGTCCCCACCCATTACTAGTTTACATATCAGTGGGCCCCTTTTTGATTAGGGCCCCTGACAGGAGTACTGCCCGTACTGCCCTAATGGTACCCCTGGGTCCAGTGGACCAACACACAGTGCACACCAGCGACCTTTTAAAGGCAGTGATCAATCTTTGCTTGGTGATGACTGGCACATCCTTACACTTACATATCTGGCCCATGGCAGCACACTTCAGCACCTCTCAACGCTTGATCTCTGCTTTCCAACCATCACTATGATCAATCATGGAGTAAAGAAAAATAAACTTGTCGACCACTTCTATTTCTCAATTGCTGATCTTTGAGTGGACTTCTTTTTTGGTGGTAAATAAAAAAAACATATCAGCACTAAGATATCAGCAAACGCTAAGAGACAATTACTCAATGAATGTATGAACTATTTTCTAAGTGCATTTCTGCTACCTTTGTGATACATGAAAATCTGAGGTACCTAGCATTCCTAGATAAAAAATTTGGGAGCTATTCAGCAACGGAAAGGTGACCTCAGTTCAGATGAGGATCTACACTATAGCATTCTCACCTCACTTGATGTCTTCTCAGGCCTATATACTTTCAGGGCATAGTGGTCAGCTCTCCCGATCTTGTATAGAGACCAACTGAGGAGGCAGGATAAAGTGGAGCCAACACTTGAGTAGAGACAACATGAAAAAAACTTCAGCTTCGAAACCAGATGGGTAACCAATAAAAGTGGAAAACTTTATTCCAGCTCTTTAAAATACCATATGAGGCTTGGCAATGGCAAGTTAAACACAGCACTGAAGCATGTGTAGTGCAGCAATGAACAGCTGATGCGTTTCAGAAAATAGACCCTTAGTCGTAGCCTGTGGAGTAAGACAAAAAAAATACACCTTTAAAACTCGTTCCCTGATCACTTGTTCTAATCAGCCAATCAGCAAACAATACCAATAATGATGTCTAAGGACACTGCAGAGATCACTAAAACCATAAACATGCACTGCTGTTTATCTAGAAATGCTCATAATAGCACAAAGGCAGCTAATACTGGTAGGTATATCCTGCCTAAATTTTTAGCCTGGTGGGATTCTTGTTCCTAGCTTGGAAAACCATCTGTATTCTCTTCTTAAGAGCATTTTCTATACAGATCGCCTCCTCTTAAACAATGTGTGACACTTTCAATGCCAGAAAAAACTAAGTACTACAGTATCCCCTGCATGCACCTCTTGAAAAGGTTAAGGAACAGTGGAAGCAGTCAGTTCTGATGGAATCAGACAAGTGCCTCCATATTCGTACTTTCAACAGACCGGTAGTACAACCCACATACATGAACTGCAACCAATTAAAGATACAACATACTTGGTATTGCAGTTTATGTAGTTATTAGAGTATTTTCTGCCTGTAACATATGAAACTAAATCTGTAGCTATAATGTCATGTTTGCAAGCAGTGCATTTGGCATGGTCACACTTGTAGAAACCCTTAAAGGGGTTTTCTCACTACAAAGATTTGTTTTCAGCATAAAGGGACTGTTTAATGATGACATTTTCTAAATACATGGATCAATAGATTTTACTTTAGTCACGAGATAAGAGACATTTTAGCAGCTCTTTGAGTACACATTGGTTTCTATGGTTACCTGCACACCAGACAAATGAATGTTTTCTGATTAACTGAGCTACTTAGCTTAGAGCAGGGAATGAGGTCACCCCACAAAAGGACTGATGGGGTCTAAGCACTGAAAGAACTAATTCGACTTAGCAACATTAGCTGCAGTAAACAAAAGGCACATCTGCTGTGAGGACTAAAAAAGCATGGTTTTATCTGTAATCCTGTTAGAGATAACAATCTCCTGCATTGTCAGAGTGATGGCTTGAAGTTGAATCACTGCTAATCACTGCTGTAGAACCACCCACAACCTGACAGAGTGAGTGTAAGGTTAAGTTCACACGGGTATAGTGGCGTGTACAGTAGGCACTGCTATACGCCTGCTGTTGTATAAAAACATTCCGACCCAGCCCCCATCACTCTTTGTTTCCCCGGCGTGTAAGCGCCAGAAAGAAGTGACATATCACTTCTTTCGCCATGCGCTCAGTACGGGGCGTATTGGGTGTATAACAGCACAATTACGTGCCGAAGTATGCCCCACAAATATGCTATGTGAACCTAAAGATGCCTGTGAGCCAGGGAAACAATGTGCTGAGAACACCCCTTTAATCCCTAACCAGATGTTTTTGCTATTGTCTGTACTTTTGAACAAGCTTTGTAATAACATCCTGCCCAAGGCTGGAGCCTTCCTTGAAAGAAATGTTTTCGTTATTTTGTAGCAAATCCTGAATCTGACAATTCATATATAGTAAAGGTAAATGTTTCTTAATAATTACTCCTATTTGGTAGAATTGCCGACTGTAACTACGGTAGTAGAAAAAGTTATGCTGTCTAATTCCTCCTGCTTTTTAACTTTTTCTTCTAATAAATCCTTCCTTTCTACCTTGTTGCTTATCCACAGCCTGTGTGGATTCGTGGATTGCATGACCAAGATGGAGGCAGCCACTCCTCAATGTAGACAACAACTCAGAACTGACTCAGCGCTTTTTCTTAGTGTTCATCATGATCTTGGTCTTCTCCGATAAAATCCCATCTTCTCTACTTACTTTTTCAACATTATCCTCATCTTCTCCAGGTCTCCAGGTCCTTTTTTACTCTCTCCTTCCAGGGTTGTTGCATCTGCACCTCTCAGATTGCTGATGGTTCTTTTTAAATCTCAACATTCGAATCATCTAAGTCCAGCTTTCTCATGATTACTTCTGCTTAGAAGTTGAAAAGCAAAGAATAAATGCTGCGTCCTTGTCTTTCACCTTGAACCACTCTATATCTCCATTCCTGGTTTAATCAGTGGTTTCTTGATCATAGTGACACAGTTGCATAGTTTGTAAGGCAAAAAAAAAAATACAGACATCAATCCAGAGCAGCCTGTTGTGCTATTATGTTGATAGAGAGTAAGCAAAAACCTCTATGAGGTAGAAGACAATTGTCCTCATTTTAGGGGACTCCAATCTCGCACTCAGAATAAATCCTTGGATCAATGAAACTTCTCCAGGATCCTAATCAATATAACTTGTTATATTATTACACTCTAGAATTACATCCAGAGCTTATTAATCTGATCACATGCGGCATCACTCTTTCCTGCTTTCCAAAGCTTTGGTACAATCAATGAAGCACCAGTAGGGCTTCTCTTACGCTAACAACTCGCATGGTCGACAAGCACTGACTCAATGTGTAGCTACCCCAACATTAGGCCTTTGCGCTGAAGCTGCCTTCCTCCATGCCCCAAATATTTTGCAAAACACATTGCTGTGGCTGGGTGTGGCTTCCCCAGACTATCCCTTTTCTTCAGGGGGTTTGATGGACAGCGGGTTTCCTAGACACCTTGCATGAACTTAGGTTTCAAAGGTGTTATGTGTCTTTTTCCTGGCAAAGTTGTCCTGTTTTGGTTTATCTCCATTCCCAACCAGGTCATTATCTCATCCTGTCTGACCTCTCTCGTCCTGATCCCAGTACATCATCTGAACCTGTGCTGCCTCTCCTGCCCCCGGGGACTGCCTGACCATGCCTTGTTTTTCCCCTCGTCTCTGACCTCTTGGTCTGCTACCACTGTCTGGAATTTCCCTCTGAGATGGAAACTTGGTGTCTATCGTGAGCAAAAGCCAAAACCTCACCACCAGAGGTTCTGTGAGGGTTCACGATAGTCACTTCATTATGCCCTTTGGCACAAGCTCAACCAGTGTCACAGTGGGTCCACCCCTGCCGTAGTTACAGCTTTTCTGGTACTCTCTTACATTCTTAGATTTGTGACTTATCAAGTTCCTATGCCTTGATGCCCAATCCAAAATTGGGTATCAGGAGTTCTTGATCAAGGTTCATGATCTATGCCAGGTGCCTTGTTGCTTGGCAGCTGCGTCAGTGCTCGGTCCACTTCACTTTCCCATAGGTCTGGAAACCGATGGTTGTTTCTCGAGGTTCTACTGGTTTCATCACGAAAATGAATTCTGTCTCTTCTTTTTGTCTTCTTTGAGGCTTCTTAAAGGCTTTGCAATGAAGTCCAGTGCAACTGAAATGGCAACAAAAGAAACGTACTAAAACGTTACCCCCTTTATTTTGCACTCTTTACAGGTTCTCCAGATTCAGACTCTGATTGCCTTTAAAATCTTCCAACTGCTATAATCCCCTTTGGCTGGTGTGACCATGTTTGCTATCTTCTGTAGATTGCCAGTACGTTTTACAGGTATCACATAAAGACAAATCAACACTTGCCTACAAAATGCATTTCACACTCATAAACCTTGTTGTTATGATTTAAAAGAAAGAAATCTACAAGAGGGTTTTCAAGATTCCAGTTTCCAACTAATTGATTCGGAATGGGCTGGCTTACACGGCCCATAATGTTTCATTAAGAAATAATTTATCATGTTCATCTGTCGGGTATTGTAGTGTCATGCACTTTGGGCTTGATGAAAAATACATTTAGCTTGACATGCATGATCATTTGCTGTGTCAGTGAGACCAATCATTTCTTTAAAGTGCTAAGCTAAATACATTTATTTTGGAGAGGATAATTGCAGGTACAGGAAAGAATGGGTGCATTTTCATCAAAGAGAGCGTTCTGACTAATAGTTTACAGGTAATTTGCAGTCCAGCAGAGGACTTGAACGTTCTGTTACCTCTAAAAAGTTGGTCATGACAAGTCTGGTAGTGTTCCTTGGATGTCATATCTTCTTATTGACTAAAATATAATTCTGAGCACTGGAAAACCCTATCTATCTATTTATCTATCTATCTATCTATCTATCTATCTATCTATCTATTATCTAAACTATCTATCTATTCTATCATATTATCTATCTATCTATCTATCTATCTATCTATTTATTCTTGGAATCCATTTATCAATTTTTGTTAACTATGTATTCTTAGTATCTATCTATCTATCTATCTATCTATCTATTATCTTCTTTTTCTTCTTCTTCTTCTATTTTATCTATCTATCCTTCTTTAGATAAATAAGCTACTGATGTGCTTAAATTTAAATTTTACTATCTTTCCCTTTCCCTTTCCCTTTCCCCTTCCTTCCCTTCCTCACATCTCTCTTTCTTATAAACTCTTGATGTATCTTATTATCAAGGCCATTTTTTTTATTACTAAATACATTGCTGTTCTCATTTGCCTTGATTCAGCATTGGAGCAGTTCTTATCTCCTGCTTTTGTACTCAGGCTTCCCTAGGTTACTGGCCACCTCTCTGTGCTCTGTCAGACTGTAGCAGTGGCCAGGATGGTGATGTCACTCCCAGATATATGTTTATCTGCAAGACAGAGCTTATTTATCTTCATACTGGACAAACTTTAACCCTTTAGAGTTTTGCAGCCTTGTGCATGCTGTTTATAAACCTCCTGCGTTTTATGTCCTTCTAATAGGATAAGCTAGGAATAGCAGAGCTGATATGTCAATCACTGCTATTAAACCACCCACAGCCTGACGAGAAGCTGAGAACCTGAAGCTGGCTGTGGCTCTGTGAAACAGCATGGTGAGTAAACCCCTCTAGGGCTAAATTAGTGACCGACCTAAAAGACTTGAGGTTTCTTTTCCACACTGGTATTATTTGCTCAGAATAATACGGGAAATTGCATTACTGTATATGGAAGTGTCTACACAATAACTGATTAGTCTTTAACCCCTTAATGACCGCGCACCATCTTTTGACGTCGGCTGGAGCGGGTCGTTCGTCTGCAGCGACATCTTTAGACGTCGTTGCAGACACCGGAGTTTGCGGCGCTGCAACTGCGCTGGGATCGGGGCTGTACTACACAACCCTGAGCCCAGAGCATCTCCTGCGAGCACCGGGGAGCAGAGGAAACCTCCGCAACCCAGTGTTTTAACCATTTGATTGTGGCGGTGCATTTCCGCAGCACGATCAAAGGGTTCCCCTGCTCTGTCGGGTGATCGCAACACCTGGTGACCCGACAGAGCCCGGGGAACGGCCTAAAATAGCCCCAGAGCTGTCTGTGTATGAAGCCAGTGACCAGGACACACTGTGTGCTGCCCTGTTCACTGCCTATGTCAGAGTGACACAGATTATAATGTATTAGCATATATGAATATGCTAATACATTACTAAATGTTAAAAAAAAAATTGTAAAGCAGTTCTCCCTTCATGGGATTAAAAAAAAAAAGTAAAAAATATAAAAAAGTGTAAAAACAATGAATGAAAAAAAAGAAATAATAAAATAAAAATAAATATTTTTAATAAAAAATAATTGTGCATACATTACACACACACAAAAAAACCTACACATATTAGGTATCCACACCACCGTAATAACCTGTAGAATTAAGTTATTAAGGGTGAAATGTGAATGGTGCAAAAAAAATAAATAAATAAAATAAATATAAATTATATATATATATATATATAATATATATATATTATTAGTATATATATATATATATATATTAGATTGTAAGAGGGCAAAGGTGCCATCGTGGATGACGGTATGTGTCGCCGATGTCCCTGGCATTGGTGAAGTAAAAGCCAAAAGGTCTTTTGGTGTCAGTAACACTAGGTTGCTGACACCTATTTGTTAGTATATAACAGCTGCCGTAAGCGGCTGATCCGGGTCCGGCTTTTACTGGAATGGTCGAAGAGATGGGTGGGACGGCCATTCCCACACCCAGTCCAGGTCTTACCAGGCCTGTAAGAGCCTGGAGCTACTGAGAGACGGGTGTGGTTCCAAGACTGAGGTGTGAGTCAGTCTGTGGAGGAAAGAGCTTCTGAGCTGGAGGTGGGGTTCAGGGTGTTCTGCTATTCCCAGGACTTTGGAGTCACTAAACCCCAAGCATCTGACGGGTGAGACCGCCAAGCACTGGCGGAGGACTTATATGCACAGGTTTAAAGCTGACGTAAGCGGCTGTTTGTTTGATTTCCAATGTATAAGACTTTCCTGTTGTGGATGCTGTGTGGATAAAATAAACCACCCGTGTTATACCTGAACAATTGCCTGCCAGTCTGCTTACCCTGCGGCTACCGTTGAGCTACATCCTACAAGTGGTGGAGGATGAGGGCATAGATCCCCCATATATGTCCTGGGTTAAGGCGGCAGCACAGGCACAGTTTACAGCGCACAAAATGGAGGAGGTGATTAAACACCTGGTGCAGGCGAACCTGCAGCATCAGCAAGCCTCAGCACAACAACAGCAAGCACAGCAGGAAACGAACCGCCTGCTTATACAACAGATGGCAGTACTGACTGAAGCAGTCAGAGGCAAAAGTGCGCCAGTTCCACCATCCCCAGAGGACGGACGCCATGCCAGACGTTCGGTGAGGGAGGCGCTGCAGAAAATGACTCCGGAGGACGACGTGGAGGCCTTCTTGGCTGTGTTTGAACGTGTTTTGTAGTTCATTTGAGATTGGTAATCTCATTGGCTTGCTGCACACAGCTGCCTCTTTTTAACCAGTGCAGGATGACCCAGTTGTTGGTTCCTACCATTCCCTGAAATTGCAGTCTGATTTACGCCTAGTGAGGAAGTATATTATAGTGTAGGGACTCACCTGCTCTGGGATCCCCTTGACGTTTTGGGAGGTGAGCTTAATACAATCTTTGATCAAATACTGTAAACTAAGAGTCCCAGGTTTTTCATATACCTTGAGGTTTTATTTAGTCTTTAGTGTGCCACTGATATTTGTTAGATATATGCTATTGCCTTTTTAGTGTGCACCTATGCTTACGTTTTTCAGAATATATTTTAGATGTGCACAGCTTCAGTATGTTTTGTAGTTCATTTGAGATTGGTAATCTCATTGGCTTGCTGCACACAGCTGCCTCTTTTTAACCAGTGCAGGATGACCCAGTTGTTGGTTCCTACCATTCCCTGAAATTGCAGTCTGGATTGACGCCTAGTGAGGAAGTATATTTAGTGTAGGGACTCACCTGCTCTGGGATCCCCTTGACGTTTTGGGAGGTGAGCTTAATACAATCTTTGATCAAATACTGTAAACTAAGAGTCCAAGCTGTTTCATATACCTTGAGGTTTTATTTAGTCTTTAGTGTGCACTGATATTTGTTAGATATATGCTATTGCCTTTTTAGTGTGCACCTATGCTTACGTTTTTCAGAATATATTTTAGATGTGCACAGCTTCAGTATGTTTTGTAGTTCATTTGAGATTGGTAATCTCATTGGCTTGCTGCACACAGCTGCCTCTTTTTAACCAGTGCAGGATGACCAGTTGTTGGTTCCTACCATTCCCTGAATTGCAGTCTGGATTGACGCTAGTGAGGAAGTATATTTAGTGTAGGGACTCACCTGCTCTGGGATCCCCTTGACGTTTTGGGAGGTGAGCTTAATACAATCTTTGATCAAATACTGTAAACTAAGAGTCCCAGGTTTTTCATATACCTTGAGGTTTTATTTAGTCTTTAGTGTGCCACTGATATTTGTTAGATATATGCTATTGCCTTTTTAGTGTGCACCTATGCTTACGTTTTTCAGAATATATTTTAGATGTGCACAGCTTCAGTATGTTTTGTGTTTGAACGTGTCGCGGACCGTGAGAAGCTGCCCCAGGAGCAGTGGGCCGAGGTGTTAGCCCCATATCTGACTGGGGAGCCCCAAAAGGCATACTATGACCTGGCCCTGCAAGACGCCAAGGAGTATGGGAAGCTCAAAGCTGAGATCCTGGCCCGGCTCGGCGTAACATTGGCGGTCCGGGCGCAGAGGGTGCATTTCTGGGGCTATAAAACAGACAAGCCCCCGAGGTCGCAGTTGTTTGATTTGCTGCACCTGGTCCAGAAGTGGCTACAGCCAGATACTTGCTCCCCAGCCCAAATGGTTGAGCGTGTAGTCATGGACCGGTTCCGACGCTCTCTACCTAGACCTGTGCAGTGCTGGGTTGCTCAGGGAGACCCCCAATCAGCGGATGAACTGGTGGGGTTGGTAGAAAGATTTTACGCCATGGAGCAGTCCCTGGGTGGGTCCGGGAACCTAAAATCCCTGTGTGGGGAGACCCCCCGGCAGTTAGAGGGTTCAAAGTCAGGCCCCAGATTTCCCCGAGAAGGTCGCCTAAAAACCCGAGGCGGACCGGAGCCCATAGCAAGGGGGCCACTCAGGGAACCTGTCTGCTGGCGGTGTCATGCCCCAGGCTATGTAGTAGCCCAGTGCCCCTTAACCACAGAGCCAATGGAGTGTTCGGTGGGCCGACGTTGCTCCATGTTTGCCCATGCTGTGTGCAGTGCTCTGCCCGTCCCAGGAGAGGGACCCCAGATCTGCACTGTGAAGGTCAATGGGACTATTGGGACTGGACTATTGGACTCAGGGAGTTTGGTTACTCTCCTGTCGGCTGCTCTACCTCATGTGGTGATCCCTGGGAAAACTCTGGGAGTTACATGTGTGCACGGGGATACAAGAGGGTACCCAGTGGCCCGAATGGTCCTGGAAACTGACTTGGGAGCTCAATCACATCTTGTGGGGGTTGTTAAGAACTTGATGCACGATGTGATCATTGGTCGTGATTTCCCTATGTTCTGGGACCTGTGGGGTAGAGTTGTGTCGCCAAAGGACCCCCAAGACAAGGGCAGTCCAGAGTGTGCTAACCCTGAGGTAACCTCGGAATTTCCCCTGACGGTCCTAGCAGGGGACAATGGGGAGGAGTCAGGATCAGAGGAAAATGTCCCCGACCTGGAAGTGTCCCGGGGAAACTTTGGGACGGCCCAACTCCAAGACCTTACGTTAAAAGGAGCGTTGGAGGAGGTGGTAGTCCTCAATGGGGTTCCCCAGAAGCCCAGGACTGATGAGCGGTACCCCCACTTCGCAATGAATGGAGACCTACTGTATCGGGTAACCAAGGTGAGAGACGAGGTGATGGAACAGCTCTTGGTGCCCAGGCCCTATCGGCGCATGGTCCTAGACATGGTACACTGTCATGTTTTAGGGGGACACCTGGGGACAGATAAGACCCTGGAGAGGATCCTGCGGAGGTTTTATTGGCCCGGCTGTTATCGTGAGGTTCGGGATTATTGCCAGTCATGTCCTGTATGTAAAGTCCCCTCCCCGGTAGCCCTCTTCCGCAGTCCCCTAGTACCGCTGCCCATTATCGAGGTGCCCTTGAGAGAGTGGCATGAGATTTAGTGGGACCGCTGGTGAAATCTGCCCGGGGACACCAATATATCTTAGTGGTCTTAGACTATGCGACCAGGTACCCAGAGGCTGTGCCCTTGAGGAATATGTCATCTAAAAATATTGCCAGAGAGTTATTTCACATCTTCTCCCGAACAGGGATTCCCAAAGAGATCCTGACAGATCAAGGGACGCCTTTGATGTCCAAGGTGATGAGGGACTTATGTAAGGTGCTAAAGGTGACGCAGTTACGCACCTCAGTGTACCACCCACAAACGGACGGGCTCGTGGAAAGGTTCAATAAGACCTTGTGAAGGTAGAGAGGTTTGAATCAATATTGTGTTGTATGTATAATATGAATCCATAATGCTTTTCTCATTATAAAGGCATTTCAGCATGAGAAGAATCCATTTTGTGGAGAACTGATGACAGCAATTATGAAGAAGCTAAGATGGCTCAGGATGTGACAATTCGTTATCTGTTTCCTCAGATGTGACCTCAGCTATTGGATCTCCTTTCATGAAGTTTCGTTTTCTGGATATTGGAATGAGTTTTGGCCTGAAATTGCAAATCCATGAGGGCTATTTCTCAAGAGACAACGTGGACCAATATAATGTACATTTAACAGCTGATCATAAATATGGACATACATCGTTTCTCTTCTTATTGCGACTGTGCTTGTGTTCTTGATTACAGATTTAACAAAATATGTGTGTAAGGTTTTTCTTTGTAAGAATCCTGATTGGAATTGAATGAAATTTGATCAGAACTCTTGTCCTGTACTCCAATATCTATCGGCCGAACGACTACATGTTACAATGCATCGTGATTGGTATACCAGGACAAAACGTGTGACCCCCAATGTTGTAAACGACCCCCCAACAGTTTGGCGCCCCAAAGTGGGGCGTGGCCTGAGAGTGGCATACAGGACCCCCATGGATCGAACCTGCACGGGAGTTTGAAAGACAGGAGGGGATATACAAATTGCGGACTGCAGCCTCTAATAAGGTTCTGGTAAGTTGATGGATATCTCTTTGTATTTAACTACCGTTGGCCATTGATGTCTCCGCGTTAGTAGATTGCTCTTGTGGCATCTGGTCCGCGAGGGTGCGTCAACAATAAAGTGACTTCAACCTTAGACAACTTTGATCCAGGCACGGCCTCGTTTTGAACTTTGTTTTTGCAGTGACTTCAGTAGTTCGGAGTGTCATGTTTTTAGTCACGGAAACCCTTTGTCAAGGTATGGTTGCTGAATATAGTGGGCACTTTGACAGTCTCTAAGGTTAATATGTTGAGTGGTACGGGAGTCTGGGTTTTTTAGGACAAGATCTGTGTATTATTACTAGAATATTCAGGTGGGTCGGGTTGGAACTAATTTCACTATGGGATTGTTCTGCGGAACATATATAGTTACATATATGTTTTGACAAAAAGGACCGGGTGGCGTACGTTCTACCACATTCGTCGGGCAACAAAGGGTGGGACTATTGTGGTTAGCTAGAGGTCCTTTATTATTTTGTTAGATCCTTCGTGTTGTCGAGACCGGGATCGTGGGGACACAGGCGGTGGCCAAAGGCTTTGTAGTCTTTGTCAGGATTGGAGACTCAACATACGTATTAGAAACACCAAAATGTTTTAAGATTGTTTCAAAAGAGCATAAGATTGCCTGAAGGTGGCAGAGACTGTTGAAGAAATTGTATTGTAGAAAAGAAGGAAAAAGTTATGTGAAAAATGCATTACAAAATGTATAAAGTTGGTGGGATTGCCAAAGAAAGGGAAGATTGCAGCCATCTAAATGGCAAGAGGTAGTGGAGAATCAAAGAGGGCAGTTATCTTCCCGACCAAAGGAATGGTTGGAGATGGCACAGGCTCACCTCCGAGTGGCCCAAAAGTTTGCAAAAAAGAAGGTATTGGGGAAGTTGTAAAATGTTGGAGGGAAGGATAAGGAAGAAAACTGTATGGGTTACATGAGAATGTGATGTTAATGTACTGTTTTATGTGAAGGAGCCTCTCGCGCCACCGGCCCTACAATGGCGCCGCGAGAGGCCTGAGGGGGGGGACAATCGTTGGGGTATGTGGAAATCAGAATCCTGATCGGGCGGAGAATTGTAGGAACGCAGATGGTATAATCAGATGATATTTTAGATAACCTGCTGACGGGACTTAATCTCAACATACATGTGTGTTAATTTTCTGCGTTTTAGTAGGTAGAAAAAACTGCACTTCAGGGGTAATTTTATATTCAAGCTACAATCACTTGTAATTCTTCACACTGAATTTATGGAAGAGTGTATTATCCCTTGGCTTCGATTAAAGCATTGTTAAGGGGGGTTGTTAGCTGGGCATATTTCTCCCTCAGTTGGGCGTAGCTGAAAAATTATAGCGCTCAATTAGAAGGTGCTTTCGATAGTGTGATCGAAGAAGAAAAGATAGTAAAATTATATATATATGATGACTTCTTGAACCGAGAAAAACATATTTCTACGCTCTCGTGTAATGTGTATAATCACTGAAGATATGCTAGCATGATGGGACCAGCACTGACAAAGAAAATGATGTCTTACCTAAGGGTCCACCCCTTAAAGCCCCAAGGAACTTCAGTGGGAGAGTTGGATGTCCAGCCAGTGCGGTGGTACTCTCCCACTGTTTGGTCAAGGGGGTGTTTGGGGGAATGGGAGGCCACCTCGTGACTCTGTTCCTCCCATCGGGGACCGTGTTCAATCCGAAAGGTGGGATCCCAAAGCTCAGTTGCATGTTAAAGACCAGCACGGTGGTCAAGTACTGTTCTCTCTGGGTCCATGGAGAAATCACCACTCAACCGGGTGGGTGCCATAGTTAACCGCCAACTCTCATGTGTCACACCGAGGGGGTTTTTGGGCGCAGAATTTTAATGGAAAAAGCTGGTTAAGATGGCTAAACAGGAATGTGAAAATTAACTGAAGGAAAAGGGCCAAGTTGGAAGACGGGATCTGCTATCCTGACCGAGGCAGGAAGATTACCTTGCACGTATATAATTCCTGCTGTGGGACCGGTCTATAGTGGCAAAGATATTGCAATGAAACAATTTCAGCTTTACATTCTGCGATTACTTAATTTTTGGATTTGGTTAATGAAAATAGATGGACACAATCATGTCATGCCGGTTCCATCTACCTCCCACTTATCTCTCGGTATCTTTATGTTTACCTAAAATTATGCATTAGGTTCCACTTACGTGCTTGTTTGGAATTTCACTCAACAAAGCCGAAGGGTGCATTTTAGATGAGGTCATGGATAGTCTCACTCTCGCCAGGGCAATCGCTGTCCTTGTAGCAGAGGGAAAGGCCCTCGAGATCTTTCCAGAACGTGAGGATTAGACCCGAGGGAGCAGCCCCCACCCGGAACTAGGTCCCAGAGCACAGACGGAGCACCTGGGGTGCCGATCCTCTGATGGATGCGAAGGCAGGCTCATCCTGCTCCACTTGTGTAGGTTGCTTTATCCCTAAAAGATTAGATTGCCTGCTCTAGCAATTTGGCCAGACCCCATGAAATTCCCCATGCAGTTTCTAAGTAAGTTGGTCACAAACAGGCAAATCTATGGGGCCTAATTGGGAAACGATTTGGAGGACTGGTGCTCGTCAGAAATCTGATGAGTACCTCCCCACCATTCAGAAATATCTGGAACCTCTGGACTTTTTTATTTTTCCTTTGAGTTGGATTAGCCTTTTGTGATTTCAACTTAAAGCCTGGGCACAATTGTTAAGTGACAAAAACACCACCACTCAGGCTGTGCCGCAGGAACCTGGGGAGGCTAGTGGATGTTTTTGTTGCAAGGCTAAGCAGCAGTTGCAGGATTTAGGATTATCCATAATCATAATAGATACAATCGTTCCTTGTTGGTAAGGGCCTGATAGATGGCTTGGGAGGGAGGATCTCAAAGGGGTCTGGTCTAACGTACAGGCCAGAGATACTCTATAGGGTAAGATAAAAAAGAAGCATTGGCAGTGGTTTAAAGGTTTCAAAAAAGGTAGTTACAGGACAAGAAAAAAGAAAGGGGAGAAAAGATACTTGCAAACCACTGATGGGTGAATATGCCCAGGTTTCCGGATAAACTATCAAGGGCTGTGGTCCCCTACCGCAGCTCGCAGGTCCCCGAGAGCCGACTGTTTGCTGGAGGTGCACCAGGTCGGCCATTTCAAGAGTGACCTTGCGAGTCGACTTCCGCACAATTTCAGCCTCAACCTCTGACATCCATACCCAAGGGGGGGGCCAGGGCTGGAGGGTGGTCCAAATTAGGGTGTTGGCCAGTTGGTGACACGCCCTTGCAGCCTCATGTGGGAAATCGAAGGAGGCTGCGGGTAGTGACTATACCTATCGCGGGTCACACCACGGATTTTCTGGTGGACACTGGTGTGGCCACATCTGCTAATTGCAGCAAAGTGCCTGCTCATGAGGTCCTGATCTCCTTGTTGTTCCTATCAATTGTATTGGGGTTGTGGGTCGCATACATAAGTCGCCCCTCAACATGCCACAGATTAATGCTTGGTCCCTTTCCGACTTGTGATCCTTTTCCTTGTTTATGAAACTTGTCAGTCACACCTGGTTGGAGCAGACTATCCAATTGTTGCGGGCCAACATACAGTTTTCCTCAGAAGGTATGGAATTGAATTTTACAGCGAACCCGGGATTCAGAAGGATTGGGTATTACCTACCGATTGTACACTGAGTGGCCCTCCATCTCCTGGATGATGTCACTTAGCCAAGCCCTCTCCATCTTTGGATTCATCTGTATTTTCCTGCTCCCACAGGACTTTGGTCCCAACCAGGGACGGATGACCTGTCGGCCTTTCTTCCTGTCCCACCGGTGCAAGTATACCTGAAGGATGGAGTCTCCTACCCAAGGATTTCACACACAGTATCCTCAAAGCTGGTCAAAAAGATGGATGAAGGACTCAAATACAGTCCTTTTTGGAATACAGGGGTACTCGTCTCCTGAATACCTCTCCCTGCAACACCCTCTTTTTATGTGAAAGAAAGAAGTCCACGAAAGGAGAAAACGCAGAGGATATCGATTGTGTGCAAGATTATCCGAGCTAGTTAATGCAGCCACTATCCTAGAGACACCAGTGGTTCCCACCCCAACAATCTTCTTTTCCCAGATGCATACTAGCTTTTGCTTCACAGTTTATTGATCTGACTAATGCGTTCTTCCTGCGTCCCTCTTCATGATGAATGTCCAGTTTTGTTTTCTTTTACCTTTCAAGGATTCTCAATTCACCTGGGACCCGGAAACCTCAAGGGGCAGAATAGCCCAAATACAGTTTACTCTAGGCTATGAATGCATTCTTACAACCATGGGTAGCCAACAACCTGAAGGACCTTCTTCAGTATGTCGATGATCTCCTTCTTGGAGGAAGCCTGAAGATATGGAAGGAAAATCTTCTATCCCGGCTTGCAGCATCTGGCTGCTCCTCAACTGCAAGGTCTCCAAGGATAAGTCAGTGGTGCCAAACAAGAGTTGTGTTTTATGGTCACTCCATATCCCAAGGCAACCAGACACCTTACAGATGAACGTGTGTGAAGGCCATTACAATCCCTTCCTTATCCTGCAAACTCAAGACAACTACAGAGTTTCCTTCCGGACCTAATCACTTACTGTAGGCAATGGTTACCGGTGCATCCAGAAATATGCAGCCTTTATATGATTGACTGAAAATGGGGGTCTGGCTTTAATCAAGCACTAAAACCCCTTTTGTTTATGTGCAACAACTGGACTGTTTCCATTGTCTGCAGGACGGATATCAACTGCCCCAGCTCTTGGATTACAGACTACAATCAACCTTTAACCTATTTGTTTCGGAAACAAAGGGACATGACCTCTGGATGTACTTACCCAGGCACATGGGGGCGCAACGCACCCTCGGATAATACTGCTGCTCGATTGGACCCGGTTGGCCAAGGACCCTCCTGACTGCCTCAAGGGCTGTCCATGCAGCACTGATCCTCTTGGACAAAAACTGAGGATTTAGTCTCTGGGACATGAAGTGATCATCCAAGCACCCTTGATCTGGCAGCAGTGCTGCAAACTGATCTCCCGAAGCACATGACTATCAACGTTCACTGCGCGTACAGTGCTCGCTCCTGTTAGCAATTTAATATTCTCCTTCAAACGTTGCACTGTTCTGAATCCAGCCACTCTTCTTCCCACTACAAGGGGGGAGGAGCGAAAGAGAGATAAAGGAAGTGGAATAATTCAGGTTGAGGACTACCATGACTGTTACTAAACCGCCTTGCAAGACAGGACTGCAGGCCATTCACAGTCGAGTGCACTGAGGAGTTCCCTCATGCAGACCTTGATCTCTGGACTGATGGATCAAGATATGCTACTGAAGATGGACTTTTTCATTTAAGGTTTTGCAATAACCAAGAAGATGAGATACTACATGGGCAGAAGGACACTGCCCTCCACACCTTTCAGCTCAAGTTGCTGATTTACAGGCTCTGAGGAAGCCTGTACAATTGGCACAAAAGGAAAGACAAGACATTATTTGGACTGATTCAGGTATGCCTATGGCATAGCACATGTCTTTGGATCTCTCATCTGTGGAAAAATCGAGGATTCCATCACAGTAGCGGGAACCCAGTAATGCATGCAAGTACAGTCAAAGTCTCTAATGGGGGCCGCACTTGAACTGCCCACAATGGTAGCCATCTTTAAAAGGTTAAGGCCCATGGCAAAGTGAAAGCAGACGAACCCGAGGAAAACCAGACAGCGGACCAAGCCGCCAAATGCGCAGCTCTTGGTGTAGGTAGTGTCATTCCAAGTGTCTGGATCATGAAGCCCATTATGGTAACCAACCAGAGCTCAGAAGAAGGATTCAATTTGAACTACAGGAATGTACACTCCAGCCTTGATTGGAAGCACGGCTGGGCCCCTCAAGAAAAGAATATCAGCAGAACATCATTTGGCCAACTGCAAAGGAGAAACAACAGTGGAAGAATGATGGAGCACCCCTCGAAAAGAGGAATTTGGAGGTGCAAAGCTGGTCTTTTTACCGTAGGACGAATGTATCCTGCATGGCAGGCCTGGGCCCATGGTAGCTATAATCGTGGAAAGTATCAGGCACTCAGCTTGTGCTGTTGTTGTAACCTGCCTCCAGGAATCAGTTCCATGATTTGCAGCCTCCTATAAGCATGTACTATCTGTACCACCTGCATACCCTTCCCCAAATGATCATGTTCCCATAGCAGCACTTGGCGAAGCCCAGGAATATCCTTTCCAAAGGTTCCAAGGGGACCACATCCAGATGCCTAAGAGCGGGGAAGTTTACGAATATTGTCTTTGGTTGCAAAATAGACATGTTTTTCAGCGATGGCCAGAAGACCTTACCCAGTGACCAACATACACCCTTGACCCTCAAAGTAAGGCAAGAAGTGATTAATGAAAGCTTGTCGAGTGGGAAACCCCTCAGGTGATGAGGTCAGACCGCTGGGTCAATCATCATCTTCCTCAGTTTTCGAGGACCTTTGGAACATGTTAGGGGTAGGATTTGGGCCTCACAACGACAAGCGTACATTCACAAAGCTCAGCTAAGGTCGAAAGACTGAATGGGTCCCTCAAGATAAGTTTGTCAAAGATGTACTGCTGGTCCCCCTTGCCCTGGCCAGACTTCTTCACAATTGTTCTATTACCATGTTACGGCAAACCCCAACAAGCAAACATGGGCCTAACCCCATTTGACGATAAGTTTGGAAAGCCATCCTTCTGTGTTTGAGTTCAGGGAGCAGAGTTACGGGGAAAATTAGTGACAGGACTGTACAATTGTGATTGAATTGTCTAAAGAGTTGTACTAATTTGCATGCTGCTGTCTCTGCCTTGTTTCCAGAATCACAGGGGAAAACGGTGCATGTGATTTCAAAAACCAGGCGGGACAGAGTGTACCTAAGAGGCATATAAGGAGGAATTGCATGAGAGCCAGATTTGAAGGCCCCATTTAATGTTATCCTGATTACCACGCAGTGAAATTGGAGGGAAAGCCCACGTTTTGGATCCATTTTGCTTCTCATTGTAATGGCGACAGTGACAAAATGATTGTATATATCCTTTTATTGGTTTTCCTATAGGCTAATGCTATAGTGAATTTTTTGGCTATGGACATTAACCAAAGTGTGCAAACCTTTTCATTTTGGATGCTTGTGATATATTCCCCAAATAATCCCTGACAGAAGGATGTCTTTTTCCCCGCAGGTAGGAACCTCGATCTTTGTGCACAGGGGTGTTTTATTGTGTGTAAACACAGCCCCCTGGGAATTGAAAATTGTATTATGTTCAGATTGTAGGATCGGAATAAGGGGGAAAAGACCAAAGACTGGGGATATGCTCCTAATGAAGCTCGGGCACGCAAGACCCGAAAGGAGGTCCTTACTGGTCAGGATGACTGCTGGACAGGGGGACCGAACATATTGGGTGGGGAGGGATACGACGATGCGGCTGTTCCCTGTAGTTTCTCAACCTAGAGACCCAGCCCCGGAGTCATGGGAAAGTATGTCTTTGGTGTGTATACAGGACTGGTTGAACGTGAGAAGTAGGAGTGATAGGAAACTTAAGATCTTAAAATCAGACCATCACTCGCCACTCCACTGTCCCCCAAATGGGAAAATACAACCTCCAGAAAGCAGTAGAACGAGTAGTTTAGTCCATCCCAATATGCGTGGGGAAGATGTGTTTTCTCTATTGAAACCAAGTTTCTCCCCGGAAAAACTTGTGGCTGAAATGGGTTAAAAATACACGTTACAGGGACCCATAATCTAACAGTTGGTTGTGTTTGCCTTGTCGGAGCACAATCCCCACGTGGAAACAAACCCTGATTACCAAGTTACTGCAGATAATGCAGGTGTGTTATTTAGCCTGTTAAAAAGCAAAAATGGTTCCGATTGTAAGGACTTGCTCCCCCTTGTAAGTTTTAAACCAATGTGAGACACCTGGGGAGGTGTGGGTCGCTCCTGGGAATCTACTCTTGTATCTATCCAATACTACAAGACGGGAAAGGACATCATTGGGGGTCTTCCGGCCGGTTTTTTGCATGGGTAAACTGACCAGTGGGAATTGGTGAATCTCACTGGGACCATCTGGATGTCTTCTGGTTGTGTGGGAATGGGAATAATGAGAAGAAGGGGTTGCAGCTACCTGGGAAGGGTCAGTGTACATTAATAAGTTTCCATGCCCTCAAGGCTTACCCATGGAATTCCAGCCACACCCACCTAGATGAACTCCAAGCAGGGAGAGACGAGCAAGCCCCCAGTATTCTAGGAGGAAGACCCTATTGTGTATATAGATTCTATTGGAGTGCCCAAGGGGGTCCTGATCTGTTTAAAGCGCCTAGAACAAATTGCTGCAGGCTTCGCTTCCTTTATTCCCCAAGTTCCAAATTAATAAGAATGTAGGACTGGGATTAATTACATTATTAAAAAAACCAGCATTGGTTTGTTAATTACAGTATGATGGGTTTCAGGGTGTCTGATGAAGAATTGAGGCCCCAATACTAGGATGTCCTTACAGAAAAGACCCGATTTGCATCGACATGGTGCCTGGCGGAAGAAAGGAGGAGTTTGTGGGTTTGATAGGTCGAAGCATGCTGCACTATATACCGGACAACACAGGATGTGAATGAAAGATCATTATCGCCTCCTAGGTAAGGATAAGATTCTGTCAAGGTAACTTAAGGAGACTCAGGAGTTGGAACTTCTTGGGCCTCTGGCTGTCTGATTGACTGGAGGCTGGAAGCGCTGGTGTACAGCAGGTGGGCATGGTTACTACTCGTAATACTTGGTGGTGATACTGTTATGCTTCTGTGTTGCTGCATTCCCTCTACAAAAATCTATTGGCCAGGCATAGCTGTTCAGGAGGAGCCACCTTCGGAACCTTCTTTTGCACGAACTGGAGCCATCTTGATGTGTGATGAAAGAGACACCACAGTCATCCCCTCATACCAAGACCCCGATAAGTATGAACCAAGTAGTCATTCTCTGATTTGAAGGACAGATCAAGGCGGAAAACCCTCACAATGTTAGGTAGGTCACTGGAAGTTGCGTGTTGAATTCACCCATTAGGGGGTTTTCCTCACGAGCTTATGACAGAAATCCCACAACCCCTTACCCCAGTTTGATGCAGTTTCCAAAGGTCCTGTGCTTATTCTTAGTTTTCAGGAAGGGACAATAGGACAGTGGGAAAAATCTTGGTCTTTAGGGGGGATTGGTGAGGTAGAAGGTTTGAATCAATATTGTGTTGTATGTTATATTATGAAATCCAAAGCTTTTTCATTATCAAGCATTCAGTGAGCTAGGAATCCATTTTGTGTGAGGATGATGCAGAATTTATGAAGAAGCTAAGATGACTCAGGATGTGGACCATCTGTTATCTGTTTCCTCAAGATGTGGACCTCCAGCTATTGTTCCCTTTTACTGAAGTTCGTTTTACTGGTATTGAGCTGAGTTTTGGCTGATGCAATCCAGAGGCTTTTACCCCAGAGACAAAGTGGACCTATTAAAATGTAGTTAACAGCGGCACTAAATATGGCATACTTACGTTCCTCTCTTCCTAATTGCGGACTGCGCTTGTTTTGATTACTTGATATACAATATGTGGTGTAAGGTTTTTCTTTGTCAGAAATGCTTTGGACTTGAATGAAATTTGATCCATAACTCTTGTGTCTGACCTCAATTTCTATCGGCCGATACAATGTTCACCTGATCGTGATTTGGAATACCAGGACAAACGGGTGAACCCCTCAATGATGGTAATAACGTACCCCCAACAATTGAAAGCCATGCTTAGAAAGTGGTTTTGAAAGGTTGGGCGTCGTTTGGGGGATTGCATTGTTACCATACATTTGTTTTCCACTAAGAGAGGTGCCACAGGCATCTACAGGATTTTTTACCACTTTGGAATCTATTATTTTGGCGACACCCAAGGGGTTTGCTAGACGTGGCGAATAAGAACTTGGTGAGACGAGGTCACCCCTTTTAAGGTGTGATCGAAAACGTTTCACACAGATGCAAGAGGAGTCAACCGGGTTGATTGCCATTGTTAAGGAACAAACTTCTACGAGCTAGGAGCCCCACAGACAGGCAGGGACTATTACAGGAATGCCCGTGTTAGACAATTTAGTCCAGGGGGACAGGGTACTGGTGCTCGTTACCAACTGTGGAGAGCAAAATTCCTTGCCAAGTGGCAGGGGCCCAGTATGAGATTGTTGAAAGGAGTGGGGTAGAGGTTAAACTACAAGGTCACCAGACGGGTAAGAGGAAGCCCTTCCAGATCTATCATATTAATTTGATTATTCCCTGGAAGGAGACGTGATTCCCTGGGGGCCCCTTGTCTAGTGTCCAGTCAGAGGTCAAGGATGTAAAATTGGTGAACATTGCAGAAACATTGTCCCCTCCCAAGACAAACAATGCACAAGGAACTTCTCTAACAGAATAGGGACCTGTTACGGAGGCCCCCGGGCTAAACCAATGTTATTAAACATGAACTCCTTACGGAGCACAAAGTAAGGGTTTACTATAAATACCGTTATAGAATTAACGCGGCAATCGCCGGGACGGTTAATGCACGGGTAGGGTCCATTGGATGATGGAACTAGGGTCATTTGAAAAGTCCAAGCGGGAGGTCCAGCCACATTGTCATAGTG
The DNA here is from genome assembly GCA_025379985.1 of Phyllomedusa bahiana. Lineage (NCBI taxonomy): Eukaryota > Metazoa > Chordata > Amphibia > Anura > Hylidae > Phyllomedusa > Phyllomedusa bahiana. Next base: position 22,121 of record JAODAL010034547.1, read on the forward strand.
CCCAAACAAACGGCAAAGTGGTGTTTCTGTAACGACGTATCGCAAGTGTACAAGGTCTCTAAGGTAGATGCTTATCCAACATGAAGGAGGGTATAGACAAACTAATTGAATGATGGGCTCTGCTCGTTTAAATCACTACTTAGATCTTGACCCAGGGATACTGGCAGATCCCTTTGTCAAAAGCGTCTAGAGAGAAGACAGCTTTCTCCAAAACCCAGAGGGGTCGTTTCAGTACGTCCGAATGCCGTTTGGACTGCAGGGTGCCCCAGCTACATTCCAAAGGGCCATGGACCAAGTCTTACGTCCCCATAGGAAGTATGCTGCCGCTTACTTGGATGACATAGTCATCTACAGTCGCGACTGGGGGGGGGAAAGCACCTCCTATAGTACAGTTGGTTGTGGAGGCCTTATAGAAGCGCCGGCTTTACATTAAACCCAGAGTAGTGCTCGCCATGGGGGTTGGAGGTGGCCCGTATGGGCTATATCATAGGGAGGGCGATATAAAGCCACAGTTAAATAAATAGAGGCGATTCAGGGATGGCCCCGGACCCTTTCAAAGAAACAGGTCAAGGCGTTTCTGGGGATAGTGGTGTATTAACCGGAGGGTTTTTCCCCAGGTTTGCAAGAAGATGGGCAGTACCCTTAACTGACTCTTACTTAAAGGCACCAAGGGTACCACAGTTAAATGCGTCCCAGAGCGGAGAGAACTTTTCAGGGAGCTCAAACAGGCCTGTGTGGATCAGCCAGTTTGGTGGCTCCGATTTTACTAAGGACATTTGTCGTGCAAACCGAAGCATCCAGAGGTGGGTCTGGGGGCCGTGATGTCAAGGTAATAAATGGGGAAGAAACACCCGGTATATACCCGAGTCGAAGCTGTTCCCTAGCGGAACGTAATTATTCTATTGTCGAGTAAGAAGGCTTAGACATAATGTGGGAGAGGGGGAGGGGAGTCTGGAATCTATGAGATATTATTCTGTTAGGGAGACGGTTCAGACTTATTTCCGATCATGCCCCTTGAAGTGGATGTGTGAGAGGAAGGGTAATAATGCCCGAGTGGACCCTGTTGGTTTTTAGCCCTGCAAGCCTCCAGTTTACTGTCGAACATAGGGGGGAAGCTATCAGGGCAATGAGATTGCCCACTTTCTAGGGACGCACTGTATGATGGACTGGAAGGTGCCAGCCCCCTGGCGTTGGGCTGAGGGGGGAGGGGATATGTAAGAGGGCTCAAGGTGCATAGTGGTTGGTCGGGTATGTCTCGCCGTTGTCCCTGGCATCGGTGAAGTAAATAGCCAAAATGTCTTTTGTGTCAGTAACACTAGGTTGCTTGACACCTATTTGTTCAGTATATTACAGCTGCCTTAAGCGGCTGATCCGGGTCCGGCTTTTACTGGAATGACGAAGAGATGGGTGGGACGGTCATTTCCCACACTCACAGGTCAGGTTTTTCAGGCCTGTAAGAGCATGGAGCTACTGAGAGAGCTGGGTGTGGGTTTCAAAGACTGAGGTGTGAGTCCCCCCAGTCTGTGAGAGAAAGAGCTTTGTGATGGGAGGTGTTCAGTGGGCTTGCTTTTCAAGGATGATTGGATCCAATACCAAGCATCTAATGGGTGAGACCGCCAAGCACTGGCAGAGGACTTATATGCACTGGTTTAAAGCTGAAGTAAGCTGCTGTTTTGTTTGATTTCCACTGGTATAAGAGCTTTCCTTCTGTGGATGCTGTGTGGAAAAAATAAAACACCTGTGTTATTATGAACAATTGCCTGCCTGTCTGATTTACCTTGCGGCTACCAGTTGAGCTACATACTACAGTAGGTATACACTCATACATATGTAGGTGAGCGCTTTTGAAAATGCAAATTTGTCAGCGCTGATTTTCATTGTACAGTCAAAGCAATCAATGTTAGGCACTTTCAGCTGAACCCTGTGTACCGGTGGTGCTCGGAGGTCCCTCTCCACTTTAAAACTTTGCTGTCCACCCAATTGTGTTCAGGTGTGGGATCTGTCTCTCCCCCCCACCCCCCCACCCCCACCCCTCCCCCCTTCCCCCTCATTTGACGGGTTGCTACATTTATAGATGGATATTTTCAGAGAAGATAGTTCAAAACTACCTTTATGTTTGAAAAGATACATACCGATTTCCTACAGAGTAATGATTAGATTCAACATGAGTGATGGCCACTTTTATGGTGTACTATTGATATTTAAAAGTCTATACAACTAATGCTACCTATAACACCAGGGTATAGAAGTAGTGCGGAATAAGTTAAATGAGGATGCCAACATCTGAAATTACATGTTGAGGCTCTTATTACAACTTTTGGAAGTGGTCCTGATTAAAAATTATTTTCGGTTTGGTGAGCAAATTTATGGGAGAGGACAGTGGCGGCCCTCGATTGGCGGTCTCATGTTGAACCCAGTTTGCAAATATTTACATGCAAGAAATAGAACAGGGCATTGTTTCTGCGATCCTTTCTAGCCACAGGTAAAACTGGTGGAGGACTGAGATACGTGGACGACATATTCATGTTATGGACAGGAACAGAAGGGGTACTTGAAGAGTTCTACCGATACTTAAATAATATTTATCATTAGTTGGAATTTAATGTCACAAATAGTAAGGAAAGTCTAAATTATTTTGATGTTAAAGTATTTGGGGAGAATAATCATTTGAGTACCACCCTCTATAGTAAATCCACTGACAAAAGCAATCTGCTAAGACATGATAGTTTTCATGCGCCCCAGACGTTCAGGGGCATTCCCAAAGGACAGTTTCTGCAGGTTCGCAGAATCTGTTCTAAATTAGAACAATATGATGAAGAGATGAAGAAGTTGGTAGAGAAATTCGTGGAACGTGGATACCCGAGAAAGGAGGTAGAAAGAATAGAATGGGTGTTAGGAGCCATTCACGTTGAAACAACTTTTAAAAAATAGAAAAAAGGAATATTGATCAGGAACCAATATTGTTCATATCAACATATGACACACATGCAAGTTTGATTAAGCACACGATTCTTAATGCATGGAAAATACTGCAGAGTGATCCACAATATGGAAACTTGTTTAAACAAAAACTTAAATTTGTATATAATAAAGGCAAGACCATAGGAAACATCTTGATTAGATCAGATATTGCTAAAAAACAAACAAGATAAACATTTTTAAATATTCAGAGGAAGGGCACTTATCCTTGTTTAAGTTGCCAAAATTGCAACAGTATAATTAATAGTGATACAATATGTCACCTGACACAGGGATACCCCATACGAGTGAGAGGATATTTTACTTGTAACACACAAAATGTCATATATATTATGTTGTCCATGCGGTAAATCATATATTGGACAAACATCGAGAGCGATACGCATAAGACTCAATGAGCATCGCTCGCAGATACGGCCATTTAAAAATAGAGCTAATGTGAACAGCGAGAGAGAGGAAGGTACAAAGAAGTTTGGAGAAACGTCGGTAGCACGACATTTTGTAGCGTATACACATAAAATCAGTGAGTTAAGGTGGTGTGTAATAGAAGTGGAAGCATCTAATAACAAACAGATTAAATTACAACTTTTAAGTAGAGAGGTATATTGGATCACCAAAATTGAAACACTTACCCCAAAGGGGTTAAATGAGGAATGCTGCTGGAAGTGTTGGCTATGATAGGAGAGGTTTGCATTTTATGTAGATGGAAATATTGAATATATTTGAACAAATTGTTGTTATGCGTATTAACATCTATGATTTATTCACTCTATGGTTTGTAAACTGTAGTAATTATTATGTTTTTTTTATGTGATGGATATTATTAGAGGTTATCCTATTTAAGGGCTGATTAGCCAAGACATAGCATGCTTGACAAAGAGGGCGGAGTCCTCGACATGCTACAGAATTTACCATAGCAGCGTTTGCTTCAGAGGGGCTGACGTAGTGATATGGGATGCTTATTCAGTAATGAAAAGTAATAAATGTTCTGATTTTTATGCCATAATCTGAATAGAATTTATATGCATCTGTGGGTTCGGAAGATTGCTTTTGAAAATTGAGAATAAATAAGCACATTATTTGAAATATAAAATACGAGTGAAAAAGTGTATTGCAAATGAATATGAGATAAAGAAATTAAATACAACTAAGGTGGTTTATCATTGCAATTTATAATTTCTTTTGTACAGTGGATCTGTGAGTGATGACGGGATCTTTGTGGATCTATGCATGAAATTTAAGCTGTCATGGTACTTACTTTTTTTTCTCTGTAAATATACAGATTCAGTTCACAATTTGTGGCGTGTAAAATGTTGTTGTTACTGCACTATGAGCAATATAATTAACACAAAGGGCTCGGGTCCTGGATGTTTTGGGACCATAGAATCACATAGAATAAAGTTAACTTGCTACACAGTGTAAACAAAGGGAAAAACTATGGTATATTTGTTGTTGTTTTTTTCTTCCCCATAAAAAATGCACAAATTAGTCAGTAAGCTATATCTATTACAAAATTTACCAAAAAAAAACTAAAATTCTTTCTGCTAAAACAAGCTCTCAAGTAGACTACTCTAACAGAAAAATAAATCAATCTTGGAATGCAACAACACAAACTGAGTTTTTTTCTATAAAATATGCTCTCATTGTATAAAAGTTGACTTCTTCATACTGTCCTCTAGAATAAACTTAACATGTTTTTTTCACTTCACAATAAACACTGAGAAAATATTTAAAAATGTCTCAATTGTGTTTCTTTTTGTGCATTTCACCTAAAAATAAACAAAAATTATAAATAAGTTACCACAAACCTAACAACAGTATCACTATAAAACATTACTCATACTGCAAAAAAACAAGCCTCATGCAGCTATATCAAAATAAATGTGATGATGAATAAACAAACAAAAAATCAAAAATGGGCAACAAAAAAAAAACCCCAAAATGGGCAGGTCCTTAAAGAGGTTTTGCCAAGAAGTGATTTCCTCACCTAACAGGCTGAACTGCCCTCTAGAGTCTTGAAAAATGTGCATTGTGTTTCTATGTTTAAAAAAAACAAGTGCCTCCTCCATGATGTCATCACACCACCTCCCATGCATGCTCTCGAGGCTGATATTCAGTCTCTGTAGTTGAGCAAACATTTTTGGCTAAATCACAGTGGATTACTGTTTTGTGCACAAGCTATACGGGTTTTGTATTCTCCCTCTTAGCTTCTCAAGAGAGAAGATAAGATCCAGCAGGCAGCTCACAAACTGCTGCGGGGGGGAGGGAGGAGGAATGAGCTGGGAGTGTCTGCATGTTTACTCCGATTATTACATTACAACCAGCGGATTCTCTATACAGCAGACACAGGCTTTGTTCTCCCCCCTCCCTTCAAAGCTCCTTAATGTGCCCTGCCATCAGATAAGAACTGCAAACAATGCAAGCGTGGCCAGATCAGCTCCTGGTCAAAGTTAATGTTAACAGTCAGGAAACTGAGGCTGACTAAGCCAGACTGCAGCTCTCACAGGCTACAATTTTTTTAATCACATAGATTTTGAAAAGTGATTATATACCCATTTTGGAGGATCCTATATAAACATTAGATCATGGCAAAACCCCTTTTAGGGATCATGGGAACACCCAAAACCCCACCCCCCCCCCCCCCCCCCCCCCCCCCCCCCCCCCAATAACCCCCCCCCCCCCCCCCCCCCCAAAAAAAAAAAAAAAAAAACCCCCCCCCCCCCCCCCCCCCCCCCCCCCCCCCCCCCCCCCCCCCCCCCTGGCTAACCATAACAAGATTGTAGCAGTGATATTTAGACACAAGAATATTGTTTAATCTTGTTAAAATAAAAATAGTCAAGTGTTGATGAGTCTTCTCACATCATATATGCTGTAAATCACCATATGCAGCTTTGATTGCTGTTTTTTTGAAATCAAAGTCAGAGGTGGATCGAAAAGGAATGGAAAATAAAAAGGAAGGACTTAGGGTATGTCCACACAGTATTTTGGATCCAATTTTGGATCTGTTTTTAGATGCGTGTTTGGATCCATGTTTCGAACTCTAACTGGACCCAACCACGTATCTAACAATGTGCAGTGTGATTTTACAATGGTTTCAATGTAAAACACTCATCAGCGTTCAGACGAGTGATCACTGATGCGTGTTTATATGCGTCTTTCTGATGCATCTTTCAGATCCGTTCAAAGAATTATCATGTCAATTCTTGATCCGAAAGACTGCTGCAGCCGAAAACGCACCTGAACTGAACTGCATCAAAACTACAGCTGATACTGCCTCAGAAAATACATGTGTGGCCTGATTCAGTGAAAAATACCTTAGTATTTTTACTGATTTTTTTTTTGTTGGATTAGAACTGTAAAAAAAACCATGGTATTATTATCTAGACATGGTTTGACAACACTAAGGACAATTTAATTTTATCAACTGCGGAAAATAAACTCCATGTCTGTCAATGGTGGCAGATATTTTTTCCCAGACATGTTAGGAAAATCGTGTAGTGACAAAATTAATGTTCTTGTTTTAACTTTAACAATACTGAAAGACAAAACAACACACACCCCCCCCCCCAAAAAAAAAACCACTAACAAATATTATTATCTCATGATTTTATAAAAAGCAAATTATTTTATGCAGGATTGAAATCCCAATTTCACAGCTGCCCTGGCTGCCTGGAAACTCTTGTCAATCAGTCATCAGTAGAAAACAAGTACAGGGTGTTCAGTTATTTAGCACAGCGCTCATGTTCCATTGGATTTCCTGTCTATAATCACAGAGTCTGAATCATCACAAATGTTTCTGGATTTTTTTCTTTTTGTAATTGAAACAGTACTTGTCTGTTTCTTTTTAACAATTTCATTATAAAACTTAAAGGGTACCTTATATCACTTTTTTTCCTATTAAATAAACATGGGTTTGCTCAGGTCCCTTACTTGTTGACCTACGGGCTATCTATTTATTTTAAACATCTCTTGGTTAGGGAAAACAATGTAAATCTTTTACCACTTCTTGACCATTTTCTGTATTTAATTTTGTGTGATTTTCCACCCCATCTCAGAATAACAAGGAAAAGGAAATCCAAGGCACTGGAGAGTTCATCTCACCATGCTAATATACAGGCATTGGTGACATATGGGCCTTACAGGTTCGTTTTCAAGAATTTTCTTGTTGTCAAGGTTTGAGAAAGGTCCAAATAATCAACTGTGTCTGTATTTTTCTGATTATTTTATGAGGTATACATATTCTATGTTTTTTTTTTTTTAAGTACCATTGAACTTAGTGAATATCTGAAACAAAAGTAAAGCACGTGTGAGTGAATGGGATTTTTTTTTAAGAATGCATTTATATCTGTTGAAAAAAAATACACTGATCTAAACATACCTTAAGAATGAAAATCCTCTTAGTCTCCTACAGTGGAGACCTACAGTGGTCATAGATTTCCCCATAGTAACATGCTACTGTATTCTTTCTTTATAATTTGGCTCATTATCCTGTAGTTTTATAAATGTATTTTTTTTATATTTACCATGTTATAGCAATTTATTATCAGCATTATATTTATTGTCAATACATTTATGCTATTGTTTCTGTCCTTGGGTATACTTTCACTACCTTTTATGCCTCTCTCTATACCTGATTCATTATATTCTTGGAAGTTTTTACTAGCTTCTTATCCTACACTTAGGCTCAGACTGGCCCACTGGGTACTCGGTGAAACCCCCGTAGGGTCCTGAGCTTCATTGGCCCATCGCTGTGCAGGCCCGTCCCCCACCGCATCACCGCAACTATGGCGGAACAGAGAGCCGATAGTTATCGTCTCTCTGTACCGCAGACTGAATATGCCAGCGCAGGTGACGTAAGTAGATTAGAGAATATGATACAGAAAGGTCCTGGTGTCCCATAGTCAGCTTCTTATCGGAGGAGAGGTAAGTATTTTTTTTTTCTGGCAAAAGGGGGGCAGTATCTACCCAAAGGGAGCAGTATCTAACTAAAGGGGACAGTTTTTACCTACAGGTGGAATTATACGTACCTATCTACCTAAAGGGGGCATATACACCTACTTACAAAGTTCAAGAGAACCAACCATCTACACACAGCTGAAAACCTAACCAATAAGCACCAGCAGTCGTCTGTGACTCCCTTCCTGCATCTAACAGGCTGCAGGCTAGCTGAATCATGGTGAACATTATCAGGGTCATTGATGGGCTGCTCAGTCATGTGTTTATGATATGTTAGACTATGACAGACTTGTGAGAACCAATACATCCCTTTCGTTACTTTTGGTCATTTGCGTCAGACTGAACAATACAGTTCTGTTTTGCACACTGTATTGTGTGGTAAAATGCACACATTTATGTCCAAGAGGTTTAAAAGTTAACAGGTAATATTTTCATGTACAGTAGCTGTAGGGTGGGCCACCAAGACTAACTCCCCTGTGGGCCCCAGGCTCCATCAGTCCAACACTGCCTAAACTTCAAACTTCTAGTGATGTCTCGACTGTTGACTACTGAACCTGAGTCGTAGCTATATTGATTACTTTCTTCCCTTTTCTGCTCCCTAAAAGCAGTTCTGACTTTTGTCTATGTTTCAACTTTATCTTCGCCTACCAGTTCCTCTAGTGTAGTTATCATTCCTCAGCAGAAACCATACCTTCATAAAAGGGAACAAGGGTGAAGGCAATAGCTCACTTAAACTCTGTGCCCTAGGTTTACTTGTACCATTGCAGCAATGACAGAAAATGTTCCATTGCCTATCCTTGTAACCATTAACTAGCAGCATTCAGCAATGATCTCATTCTCTTGTTCACCTTTAATAATGAAAGCAGTGTCTGTTGTCTGAAGTAATGTGACACAATTTTGTGACTAGCTGCATCATGTCTAGTCAGTGCATATGGTCAAAATTACTTGGTTAGAAAAAAAGTGTATTTCAGTATTCAGTATCTTCTTCATTTGTGATTCTTCCCATCTGTGTTCGTGATTCTCCAAGCAGTGATGCTCGCAGATGAAAAAAAGATTTTTGTGCAATGTGATATTTTGACACCATTATTATATTTCTGGAAAAGGGCTACCTAAATAATTACAGGTTCTTCAGAGCATATAATGTTTAAAGGAAAAGAAAATAAAGGACTAAAATATCAATGTATTGCAACGCATACTAACCAGACTACATTAAGACTGGTTTGGCAACTACCAAATGCTGTACAACAAACTATAACATGATTTAACACATGAAATACAGATGTAGTAAAACTAAATTTGACAGAAAATGCACCATGATATCAAGTCATAACATTATTTGAACCTTATCAGTGCTTTTCAATGTCCTTTATTGTGGTCTAAGATCAGATAACCTGGAAAACCATGATATCACATCCAGTTAAACTCTGCTATATCCATATGACCACCGAGTTTATAATACATATTATTTTTACAAACATTAAAAGGGGTGTTCCTGGACTTATCAAGGCTTGTTCTTTCATTGGGGTATGAATAAAAATAGAAGAGAAGACTCATACTTACCTCCCGGACACTCCCGTTCACTTCCGGCTGCTGATCCGTTTAACAGGAAGTAAGGTTTGAATATGCATTGTTCATGTGACAGCTCCAGCCAATCACTGGCCACAACATCACATGCACGTGACCTCTCTGGACTGTAATTGACTGGAGCTGTCACTCGAACACTGATCTTCACTGCTTCATCCTGTTATGACCGCGCCAGCAGTCGGGAGTGAACAGGACCATCCGGGAGGTAAGTATGAGTCTTCTCTTCTATTTTTACTCATCCCCTGATGAAAGAATGAGCATTAATTAGTCCTGGAACACCCCTTTAATTTATTAACTTGCCGTTTGGACTAAAGTTTCAGGGAATCAGGGAATCTGCATGTTTTCCGAACAAGTAAGAAGTAACACATGGAAGCTACTCTATTCCACTATACTGATAAAGATATTTTTCTTCACATAATGGACCAAGATTTTTTTTTTATTTTAATCCCTTTAAAAGCAGTTATGACCCCAAGAAAATACTTGAAATATTACATTGCTGTAAACTGTGTGTATAATTGGTAGTTCAGAGAAAGACACTTTACAAATTATTATTATTTACTTATTTTAACGCGCCATTTATTCCAGAGGGTTACATGCATAATATGTCAAAGAAAATACAATAACAATGAATGACCCTGCCCACAAAGGCTTATAATCTACAATAGCATAAGAATGCTGAATATGCACGTCTAAGTATACAATGGAATAAAATTGATTTCTAACTTTCAAAGACTTGTGGAATTATCATACTGTATGTATCATTTAGTAAGACTATCTTGCAATTTACAATAAAAATGAAACAAGATAATTCTTCCTTACTGTGTCCTTCCACATAACTTCACATAACTATACATTTTCCATATTAAAAACTCATTTCCTAACTTCTGTGTGACTAGTCTTACCATTTTCACATTGCTAAGTTCCATATGACACAGGTTTGGCTTCACATAAGAAAATGATAATGGCACAACATAATGGGAAAAGAAAATGTGACAGAAAAATAACAGCCAACTGTCATTACTGAAATTGAAAAAATACTCATTTCTCAGAAATGGACTCAATGTGGGGCCTATAAAGCAATGCAGCTATAAAGCTGACACATATCATTACTCATAACAACAACTACAAACAATTTGAAATATCAGAGATGACTTACCCATAAGTTATTAAAAAGATACTTTGCTCAGCCAGGCTCATAACAATATAACTGCAGGACACAATATTGGAGATGCTTAGATCTTGATAATAGTAATTTGCTACTAATCATTTTTAATTGTCTAAAAGAGAAGTTTAAGCTACAGAACTTTTTGTATCCAAATCCAAGAATAGATGATTTGTTTTAGCTGGAAATAACTACTTCCTGACCGGGTTGTTTACCCCAGTTCCTGACCAGACACATTTTCGTGTTTATTTTTTAGTATATGCAGGCTTTATTTTTATGTAATTTATACATTAACAGTACATACATTAGATTTTTTCTTTGATAATAATAATAATAACAACAGGGAAAACTGTAAAAATAACCAAAGTCCGTTTCTCACTTTCTTTAATATAATGGGGAAAAAACAACTTTTGCAATTGTATCACTTTTACATTATAGATGTTTTAAAATAGGTGATTTATAGTTTCAGCGTTGTTGAGGGTGGGGCTAAAAGTTGCAGTTCAGGCTATTTTTTTTTACATTTTTATACTTTCTTCATGTTTTTTTTTTTTTTGTTTTTACACATTGTGTCATTGTGTCCCCCCATAAGGTAAAAAAATCTTTGGGGGGTATTTTTACATAACTTTTTTTTTTTTTTTGCTGACTTCCTTAACTGGAGCTGGTGTATTACACTCTATTACCAATGTCCTACTGAGACCACATATCACTACCACATAGTGACTGAACAATACTGTCACCATGACCACGTATCACCACCACGTAGTGGCTGAATAATACAACATACCATTTCTGCATGTAAACTATTATACTACAACCAATATTACCGGCATAAGGTGACCATACAAAAAAAAAAAAAAAAAAAAAAAAAAAAGGGTGGATACCGTATTTACACAGACTCTGCACACATTACACTAAAGTTACATCCACCAACTCACAGAAGACATCTCTGATGAGATGTTCTCTTTTTTGATGAGTTGTCCTTTTTCTTTTTCTTCTCCTGGCCATGACTCTTCACTGTAGAATTTGCAAAACAAACATCTTAGACTCCTCACTTTTCCAGCACTTCCCCACGAATTACTAGCTTGTTCATACTCACCATAGGAAGTAGTTGAATACCTCCAATATAGTATGTAGATACACCCCCAAACTGGATAGGCAGATGGGAAAACTCCCTTTTAGGTAGGTTTATAGCATCCCATTCGGTAGGTAGACTTGTGGGTTCCCCCAAAAGGTAGGTATCTAGGTCCCCTATTAAGTAGATAGGTAGTTATATAGACCTCCTCTATATGTAGAAATATAGGTCCCTAGTATGTAGTTATATAGGCCCCCTGTAGGTAGATGGGTAGTTATATAGGGCCCTTGTAGGTAGGTAGGAATATAGACTGCCCCCCAGTCAGTAGGTATGGAGGCCCCCCAGTAGGTATGTATATAAACCCCTGTAGGTAGATATACAAGCCCCTTGTAGTTAGATATAGTCCCCCTGTAGGGAGATATAGTCTTCCTGTAGCTAGATATATATGCCCATGCAGGTACAGATATATGCCCCCAGTAGATACAGATATATGTCCCCTGTAGATAGATATTTGCCCCTGAAGGTAGGTATTTTACCCCGAAGGTTGGTGTATGCCCCATATAGGTCGGTGAATGCCCCTTGTAGGTCAGTATATGCACCCTGTAGGTCAGTATATGTCCTCTGTATATCAGTGTATGCCCACTGTAGGTCCTTAGTTTCCCCCTGTATGTCCTTAGTTGCCCCCTGCAGGTATAGATCTATGCTCCCTTTAAGTCCTTATATGCCCCCTGTTGGTCATATATTCCCCTGTAGGTTCTTCTGTGCCCACTGTAGGTCCTTATGTGTCTCCTGTGGGTCCTTATTTGCCCCTTGTAGGTATGATAGGCAGGTGTAAATTCTAAATAAAAATTAAAAAAAGGTATTCTCCTCTCCATGTTCCCAGTAGTGTGGCCAGGTCTGGGAGCTGATGTACAATGTTGGCTGCGTGACGTCATCACGCTGCTTATGCCTGGTACACTGCTCCCTGGATCTCCTATGCTGGCAGAGGCTTCTGGCCTAGGAAGTCCAGCATCGCAGAGGGTGTGATGAAAGCCTTGCATCTCACCCCCTGTGATGATGATGTGAGAAGGCAGGACAGTAACAATCCATCCTGCCTTCTCCCTATAGGAGCAGCTGCACAGTGTGTGTTCAGCTGCTAATTCTGCATGTTTTTAAACGGTTGTGCAGAGTTAGATAGCAATCGCCGAGTGAGTGAAGTGGACGGCTGCGGCGCCCAACCCCCCCCCCCCTCCCTCCCTCCTCCCCGGTGAACAGTGACCTGCCTGTCCTTAGAAACAGCACTGTTCGCCATGTATACAGTGATCGGGAAGCCATCCCCATCCTTACCTTCTCTCTAGAAAGCTTGGATGTTGCTGAAACCAGCTTTTGCCTCCTATTCCTGCACAATCCCCATGCAGCTGCAAATTCTGTATGGACAATCTGGAACAGCCTTGAAGACTTAAATTCCACCCACCCAGATGTTTATAGTCAATGATTGGTCAGAGAGGGGTTAAAAATATGATTTCAATACATTTTATTAAAAATTAAATTTTTTAATGATAAAGATTAAGGGCCTCATGTATGAAAACTGTTTAGGCCTATGACCTAAGGGAAGCTCTGATTAGTCGCTATGGGGAACAAAAAAGTCTTACACCTAGACAGTTTTCATACATGAGGCCCAAAGCATTTATATACCTTAATGTTTTTACTACATTATATGAGATTATAGTATGGGAAGCAGAGTGGCTCTTTGATAAGCACGGTTGTCTTATAGCATTGGGATCATTGATATGAATCTGACCTGTGCTTGCTTGGATTTTCTCCAGGTGCTCCAGTTTCCTCCAACACTCCAAAAACATACTGATAGATAAATATAGAATTTAAATTGTTTGCTCCAGTGCAAGGACAGAGGTGAATAATGACAGTCTTTCTACAAACAGGGTCAAACTGGCCAGATGGGCTATACAAGACATGAAAATCCCTAAAGAAGCATTTAGGTTGACCCAATGAGAAGTCTGGATTTGGCTCTATTGAGAGGTAAAGATAGCGTAGGACCATCCGCCTTGAGGTACACGTTGTAAGCCGTGGTGTGGCCAATAAACATTTTTTATCAAAACCTGTGAATAAAAACAAAATTTTAAAAGGACATTCTCGAAGTTTTTTTCATGTATGATAGATAGCATAAATGCTTCTTTAGGATTTCCATGTGTTTTATAGCCCTTTTGCAGTGGTGTGCCACTGGTACTGGTGCGTTGTTTATATTTATATATATATATTACATATAGTATATATATATAGTATTTTTTATATATATTTATATATGCCGAAAAGACCCTCAAATAGTGAGAGAACAAAAAATAAAACCTCTTAGCCACAAAAATATAATCAGCAAAAAGAGGAAAAATGGCTATAAATGTAACTTTTATTGAATTACATTAAATACTAATATCTCCTGAGAAAGAAACGTCAAGCATCATATGGCTGTAACAAACTAATGACGAATACAGGGATGCGGTAAAATACACTCACCCTATTGCAGCCCTTAGGAAACTATTACTTTTCCTTGACCAAGCCAAGAAACGAGACAATCGCCCTAAAAAGAGCGTGCCTGCAGGATCCTGACTCCTATAACATGGCCCTACTTGCCCTGTGACCTTAGCCCGATTGTTTCGATTCATCCTGGATAGCTTTCATGGAAGGTTGGGAAATGAAAACGTAACGCAGGTCACAAATTGAAAAAACCGCGTGGAATAAAGGTGTAATTACATATACCTGATATGTATCGCAGAGCAATTCAATAACACGCAGTTACGTTAGATGACTTGCATATTATTCAGCTCAGGTCAATGATTATGATCATATCATAAAGACAAATGAATACAAACAATTTTGCCAAAAGATTCAGATCACCAGAGACCCAAATGACTTAGTTAACGATGTGTGTTAACTTACCCTAAGTCCATGTAAGCGAAGGTCTTCCTACCCTGTCAGGGACTAGCCAGCGTTAGGCTGGAAAAAATGCAAGAGACGCCGCTCTACACACAAGCACGGCTATTCTGTAGGCACGTCAGGCGCTCGCGTGATATCATCATGATGCGTGCATAAGCAACAAAGTATGTGTAGCACAGAGTGTCCGTGCTACCACGCCATACGCCGACGGTCATTTTATGCTGAACGGACGAACGGACACTCGTTGTTATAATAACAACCAAGGAGGAAATTAACCCCAAAATGTCGGCTAAGTACAAGAGAAGCGGCTTTATAAGGCAGTACTTAATTAAGGGAACAACATGATTTTATTAGCCAAAATAGAAGTGGGAATTAGATTTATATCGATAAATGTTAAGGCGTTGCCTTTTCAATGAAACTGCTAAAATCAATCTGATCATTGAGTCCCTTGGCATAACTGTTTGTATATGAAAATCCTGAAGCATCCTTTTGTAGGAGCTGGTCTATCAAGATTGCCGTCTCGAGGATGGAATCAACAATTCAATCCTTTCCACTTTCAGGCAGTGGCATTGCCATCATGTTGCTGATGAACAATGTCTAGAGATCGGCGTGTCACGACAGTGGCGTATATCTCTACAATGTTCTCCGATTCTACGGCGCAATTGTCTGATGGTCTTGCCACATACATTTTTCCCCAGTACAAGTGATCAGATATACGCCATACATTGATTTACAATTAATGAAATGTCTGATCTCAAAGCTTTTATTGCCAGCACTGTTTGAGGACTTGTGGATTTTCCCATAAAAATACAAAAGAGCAGTCGTCCACATTTGTAAGAACCTGTGGTTTCTTGAGCCACATTTCCTTCCTTGGTCTAACTGTAATGATGCTGACAAAAAATCACGAAGAATTTTTCCCTCGTCGGAAGGAAATGGAAGGGACATCGCCAATCCTATTCTTTTAGATCAGGATACATTTTAATATATGCCATTTCGTTTTAGAGATTTCTTGATTCTGGAACCCCATACCATCAAAAAGTCCCTATTAGCCGTATTATAGAATCTTTTTGCGTCCCTAGACTGAACATGCGGATGTAAGAAATACTTTGCATTCGGTCTTTTGATAAAGCATATTGATAGGCTTGTTTGAGAATATATTCAGGATATCCCTTGAATAAAAACTTTCTCGCCAACCTATTGCCTCCTTTTTAAATTTTCATGGTCGCAACAGTTGCGTCGAGCTCGAAAGAATTGCCCCCGAGGTATACCTCTCTTTAGGGGTGGTTGGGTGAAAGCTATCCCATCTTTAAACAGTGAGTTGGTGGCGTGGGCTTCCGATAGAGAGTGGTAGATAGTCACCAAGGTGATTTTTGATGATTAAAATCTAAGAATGGTAAAGATTTTGGTTCAAATTCAGATGTGAATTAAGATTTAAAGAATTCACATTGAGAATGTTGTAGCAATGTGGTGAATTCTTCATTAGTTGCCCGTTAAAAATTATCAGAAGTTCATCAATGTATCTTATCCACAATAACTATCTTTTCAGAAAAGGAGGGGGGTTGTCACCAAAGACAATCGTTGCCTCCCACCATCCGAGATATAGATTTGCATAAACCGGGGTGGTAGGGCTGCCCATGGCAGTCCCTCGTGTTTGATGATAAAATACTCTATCAAACAGAAAATAGTTCCTTGTCAAGGTAAACTCCATTAGTTCAACTACAAAGTTATGTCCCCTAAAATGTTGTCCCCTAGATGACAGGAAAAATATAACTGCTTCCAATCTAAGTGATGAGGTATCGATGTGTATAACGATTCAACATCGATACTGACTAAAGCAGCATTGGGATCAATGGATAAACCATCAATACGTCTCAATAAATCAGTAGTGTCTTTGGTATACGAAGGTAAGGACTCTACAAACGGAGCTAAGACATGGTCTAAATAGATTCCGCAATTTTGACACAATGCATCATTGCCAGATACTATCGGGCGACCTTTTAGGGGGACTGTCCCTTTGTGGATTTTGGGAAGGGCGTAGAAGGTCGCTACCCGGGGAGAACGTGGATATAAAAAATCCATCTCAGATACATCAATCAGTTCAAGTTCTTTTGCCCCGGTGAGTAACCTCCCAAGCTCCGACCGAAAGGCGTCTGTAGGATCTGCAGATAGAACAGTATAACAGGTCTTATCCGAGAGCAATGATGGCAATGCCAGCTGCCTGAAGTGGAAAGGGATTGATTGTGTGATTCCATCCTCGAGACGGGGCAATCTTGATAGACAGCTCTACAAAAGGAGTGCTTCTGGATTTTCAATTTACAAACAGTTATGCCCAAGGGACTCAATGATCAGCTTGATTTTAGCAGTTTCATTGAATAGCAACGCCTTAACATTTATCGATATATTCTAATTCCTCGTCTAGTGTTGGCTAATAAAATCATGTGTTCCTTATTAAGTATGCCTTATATAAGCACTTCTCTTGTACTTACCAGACTCTGGGGGTTTAATTTCCTCCTTGGTGTTAGTATACACGAGTGTCCGTTCGTCCGTTCTGCATAATATGACGTCGGCGCATTGCGTGGTAGCTAACGGACTCTCTGTGTACAATTCTTGTTGCTTTGCACGCATCATGATGATGTCACGGCGAGCGCCTGAGGCAGCGCGTAAATAGCCGTGTCGTGTGTAGTAGCGGCGTCTTTGCATTTATCCAGCCAACGCTGGCTAGCCATGACAGGGTAGGAAGACCTTCCTTACATGGACTTAGGGTAAGTTACACACTTCGTTAAACTAAGTCATTTGGGTCTATTGAATCTTGATCTTTTGGCAATATGGTTGTATTCATTGTCTTTGATAGAATCTATGCATCGCTGAGGCTGAATAATCTGTAAGTCATCTAACGTAACTGCCGTTTTGAATTGCTCTCGGCGATTATCAGGTAATGTAATTACCCTTTCTTCCCACGCGTTTTTTTCAAGATGTGACCTGCGGTTTTTCTGTTTTCTTTTTTCCCAACTTTTCCCCGAAGCGATCCCTGGAGATCAAAACATGTTTGGGCTAAGGTCACAGGGCCCAAATAGGGCCAGGGGTTTTTAAAAAGGGCCCGTTTCCCCGGGAGGGGCACCTCTTTTTTAGGGCGGGTTGTTCCCCCGCGTTTCTTTTTTGGGTTGGGCCATAGGGCGATTTTATTTTAAACCCCCTACCCTGTTTTCCCGGGGCTTTAGTTTGTAACACCAATAATTTCTTGAGCGTTTCTTTCTTAGGGGAAAATTATAAATTTTTAAAAGAAAATTAATAAAAAATTTTCATTTTAATTTGCCAATTTTTTTTTCCCCTTTTTTTTTGAGTAATTAAAAATAAGCCGGGAAACCCCGCCAGTGGTTTCCCAATTCCATTGTTTTTCAGAGAGGTTTTTTTTGTGCAAAACCCATAAAGTTGTATTTGAGCAAATATTTTTTTTAAAAAAAAAATAGGGGGGAAGGGAAAGCCTCCAAATTTTGGTTTCCTCACCCCCCAAATTTTAAAGGCTTTTTATCAGTGCCCGCTTGGGAAAGGTTGGGTTTTTTTTAAAATTTTTTTTTCCTGGGGTAAATGGAGGCGTTTTACCCAATGAGAAAGGGCGGATTTGGCTCCAAAATTGGTTTGGGAAAGATTTTGGAAAAAACCACCTTCCTTTAGATCACAAAGGGGAAGCCCCTGGGGGGCCTTTTGGGCCCTTTTTATCAAAATGTTGAATACAAAATCTTTTTTTTCCCAAACAGGGCCAAAGACCCTCCTTTTGGGGCCCAAAATTTTTTGACACAGTAAAACACTCTTAAAAAACCCAAAAACTAACAGAACTGAAATTTTAAACCCAAAAATCAGATTTAAAAATTAAACCCAGTTTAAAAAAAAAACCCTTAAATTTAAAAAAATTAAATAAAAAAAGGCCCCTCATGTACTTTTAAGCATAAACAGGGAAAAGGGGCCTTTAAAAATTTTTTCCTAAAATAGACCCCCAGAAAAATTTCCAAGGAGGGCCCCAAAAAACCCGAATCTGATATTGCTTTTAAAAGCATCCCCGATTTTCTCCAGGTTCTTTAGTTTCTTCCCACTATCTAGAAACATACTGATAGATTAATCTGAAATTTAAATTTTGACCTCCAATGGGTTCCAGAACTGATGTGCGTTAAAAAAACCTCTCTACAACACTGCAGAATTTGTCAGTGCTATGCAAGTGAAAAGACAGTATCATCAATATCAAAGATAATGTTCCATTCACATCTCTGTGAACAATATTTATCTAAAAATAACGTTGTGATGTCAGAACCTGACAATTATAGAAAGATAAATTATGCTACATAGCACTACATATGTCTTACAACATAAGAGATCTGTGCCTTTCATTGACTGAGTGATATATAGTGTTCCCTCTTGTTTATCATATGTCCATTGCACATCTTATAATACAAATTTAGTTTCTTCTTTTATTTAGTAAAATATATTTAATATGTTGCTTCTTTTGAAAAAAAATAAGTTTTTTGTTGATAGTAGTTTTGTAGATAGTCTAGTCCCTATACCTTTAAGAGGACTGAATAAGTCCAGTCTGTACGGAAGCTCTTGCTTAGAGAATAGAACGTATGTTTTCATTGGCGCAGGTGTTTCCACTTTACTTCCCACTGGCAATATTTCCTTTGTAATATAAAAGCAGTGTGAATTTCAGTATTTCCATTCCCTGTTAATTTTACTAATTTTCCATCCAAGTGTTCTTCAAATTAATATTTTTGTGGGTGTACTTAGACGTCAGGCCACATTTCACAAGGATCGAGCCATTTAACAAACCATTAACCTCAAGCTAATGGCAATGCATTAATTACAAAAGAAAATAATGTGACATGGAAAAAGACAATGTCAAGCTTACGGAGGGACATTAGGAATAATGGACACTACTTAAATGTTAGATACAAATCATATGTAAATGATTCATATACATAAATCTTTGCTAAGGTCAATGTCAAGCAGTCACTCATTAATCTTCATATTAACTCCACTATGACTATAAACAGAACGATAGCACACAAAGACAAAATTTATTTGATAGCATTTGAATACTTGTGTTTATCGAAGCTGGAGCCTTTTCTAATCATTTTTTTTTTTTTTCAAATAAGTTTGCAATGTTATTACAAGGTCACAAACATGTTTAACTTTTTAATCCTAAACTTGTTGTACAATGGATATAATCAAATGATTTTAAATAAAGAATATTTGCAGTTTAAATACATTTGATGGAATTTATTAGAAGTCACTGTCTGAGTGGAGCTCCTTGTACCAACCAAAGAAAATAATTTTTGGGGCCCACCCACCATCTATATATAAAAGTAATACGCAGGCATAAAGTTTTACTACAATCATGTTGCAGATTTTCCCACAATTTTTCCATACCTGCTGCAAAAAATAAAAAACATGACGTGCCTAAGGTTTAAAAGATGACTATAATGTAAGGAAGAAGTGGGCAGTTACTTTTAAAGAACCATACATTATACATCATAAATGATACTGCAACAATTTGATACATTCTTTTTTTTCAAAACCCTGTCATTGCAAAACTTTATGTGGACTCTTAAACAATCTCCAATTACATACAGAACTCAAATTATTCATTAGAGTAATTTTCCCCCTATATGAAGGGAAACTTTTACCCTTTTACCGTCTGAACCCAATCTGAAAAGAGACACAAGACAGAGCCATTTGTGTGGGTTTACTAAGGTTTTAGCATCGATGTAAATGCATTAGATCATAGTCCATATATTTATACTGGGGAAGTGAATGTAGACAGCACTGTTTAACTCTTTAACACCTCCAAAGAAAAAAGAAATATTACTCTTCATTTTTCTCCTCCTAGCCTTCCAAAAGTCATAAAGTTTTTATTTTTCAACCTAGATAGACACAGGGGGGGCTTTTATTTTGCGGGACAAGATGTACTTTTCAGTGGTGTCATTCATATTATCATAGAATATACTGGCAAACCACAAAAAAAAATTCTAAGCGGGGCAAAATGTGAAAAAAAATGTACTTGCGTCATATTTGCGGGAGTTTTGTTTTAGCGGCGTTCAATCTTCAGTAAAAAGGATGTGTTATCTGTATTCTACAGGTTGATATGCATCCAGCAATACCAAACATGTAGGGTTTCCATTATGTTTTGGTGGCGTAAAAAAATGCCAAATTTCTCTATCTTTGAAATTTGCACCGCGGTGCCGTTTTATGCGACCAATAACTTTTTTTGTACTAACACCTACAGATGTCAGTGAGGGTGCTTTTTTGTGGGCTGAAGCGTACTATTTATTGCTATCAGTTTAGAATGCATACGACTTATTTTTATCACTTTTGTTCCAATTTTTATAGGACATGAAATGACCAAAAAAAGCAATTTTGGAATTTGGAATTTTTATTATTTAATTTTTTTTATTTTTAAAATGTCGAAAGGGGGTTATTTGAACTTTTTATACTTTTTTATCTTTTTTAATACTTTAAAAATTTTTTTTTTACTTTAACATTGAGTCCCGCAAGGGCCCTTCACCACTAGGGGGTGCGATCGATAATACAGCCTAATGCATTGCATAGACAATGCATTAGGCTGTACCAAGATGGTGTTTTCCCAACTTCCTGCCTGGGGCCAGAAGTGGGGCAAACGAGAACATGGCAGTGATGGGAGCCTTCACAAGCCTTCACTCTGATTAGAGTGAAGAATGGTGTGTGGCACCATTTCTCATTTATTTAGACGCTGCAGCCATCTTTGCCGCGGTGTCTAAAGGGTTAAACAGAGCGGGCGGGCAATGACGCCCCCCGTGTTGTAACCGCCGAGTGTTAGCTGCAATTAGCTACTAACACCCGGCGGCTGTGTTACACAACTCTTTAACGCCACCAGGACGTACACATACGTCCAGGTGGGTTAAGGGGTTAATGACTTATTACTAGTGATGAGCGATTACGTTGAATATCGTCATCGGGTCGATAGTCGATATTGGCAATTATCAAGACGATTTCCGATAGTCGATAACTAGTGTTGAGCGATTACGTTGGCCATCGACATCGGTCGATGGTCGATAGTCGCCCATCATCGACAAGATAGTCGATAGTAGATTATGATCGATGACCATTTAAGTCTATGGGAGAGCAACAACACTTTCATTCTTACACCCAAACAGTGCTGGAGAAGCTGGAATTAACATCCAAAACAGTCAAATGGATACGTGCTACATCTTAGGCAACACACTTAGGTTATAATAGCCACAGAAAAAAAAACACACACCATTCACTATTCCCCCTTTTTTC